>OMLB01015095.1:0-19232 GCA_900302555.1 Myripristis jacobus
CATAGAGATGAGATGAGAGTCAGACTGAGCTGCTCTTCCTGTCTGAAGCTAATGAATGCAGATTGCAAAGATGTTGATTCCATCTAAACAAACATCTCCAACACCTGCACATCTACTGGCATGTCTGCCCTCTCGAGGACTAAAATAGAAAACATAATTTAAATATTCATATTCCTCAATAGAGTGCATGAATAGGCAAACTGATAATCCCTCCCATCTATATCACCCTCTTTCTCTCCTTGGTTCCCGTGGGGATTTTGAGAGCATGGACAGATAGGAAAAAGCAAGTAATCTGCTTTAAGTCACCCTCTTAAATGATGCAATTTGTTATCTGCGGGGTTTGATAAATTAGCGTTCTCTGTTGCAGTGAAGTTTGCCATTAGTTGTGGACTGGGAAGCCCTCTCTCCATGCTCGGAGACAACAGAGTTGAGGAGTGAGTCCAACCAGTGGAGGGACTATGGGCATCACAAGTGTTGCTGTAGCATATAGCCTGGGGCCATCCATGCACTACCTGTGTTCTTATACCCTCTTATATATGGTATACGTGTGGGCGGCTGTCAAGTGGCCTATGTGTTTTATCTGTATCGTGCTTGGAGCATAAATATATGGATGAATCTATAGATGTTGTGCCCATTTAAACAGCTCAAAGTACTGTTCATGCCTCATTTTACCTTCAGAGACCAGTCTGACCAGAATAGCATCAACACCAACCATATCAAGTTGCGCCAGTTTCAAGGCTTAAATATTCACTCTTTAATGCGTCTGCTCCCTTTATTCATCTCCTTTACAAGAATGAAGTGGCGTTATTACTTATTATGCAATCAGTGTGGTATTTTAGCTGCCACTCTATCAGATTTCACCTTGTTAGTATATTTCAAGGAAATAGCAACTGCTTCTAAATTTTTGCTCACTCAGTGTGTACCAGCCCACTGTACAAAGTATTTTGGCAACATCAATGGCTGAAACAGAATCGCCCAAGCTCTGTCAGTTATTTTAACAACTAAAATTAATAACATTGGGCTGTAGCCATGCCCATGTTGACGGTATGTATCTGCAGCTCTGCCATAGCAGCACAAATTTCTGCCTAAAAAGCACTTAACGTGCAATTTGCAGATTGAGTTAGGCATCCACACAGCAGCATAGACATAACTGGCGCATTTCATACTAAGTGGCTCAGGGTAAACTGTTGTGTCAGGTTTGACCTTTGTGTCAAGTCAGCTTGACCTTGCAGCACAGTGGTGGACCACTCATACTGGAAAATAAAATGGAAGTGGACAGCAAAGGGGAAAAGAACACAAGAGGTTTACGGCTCAAACAAGAGGCGCTTTTCAGTCTAAATCTCGAGCTGTGGTGGCGGAAGAGAAAACAGGGAACAGTGGGAAGACAAAGAGTGACACATAGGAAGACAGGGCCCATATTAAAGGCCCTGTGTCAGCAAGCATCTGCCCTGATGAAGCACCCTTGAGTGAGACACTGAAGCCCTATCAGCTACAAGGCTCTGTAAATGATACTGTTTGCTCTTCCGATGAAAAGGGGCAAAGAAAAAGAAAATTTCTCTGAAAGTATCACATTGGCCCCGATTCATAAACCTCAGCAGACATTGCATCGCACAAAATCTCTGGCTCTGGAAAATGGTAATCTAAGACCATTCATAAAGTTAACATGTCAGTAATTATCACACCGATACTGCATTATCACCGTGGAAAGTGATGGTATGCCCAGCAGAGAGTTGAGAGCTGATGCTAATGGGATGTTCCATGTTTAACTTTTTTTGTGCAAGCTGGTCATGACAGAGAAGCAGAGAAAATGTAACTTTTAACTTTCTGTGCTCCAGATTTTAAGAGAAGAAGTGCTGGAAAACAATACCTTTGTATCATACATCATACATTGAATAACACAATTAAAATAGTTGAACAATTAAAAAAAAAAAGCAAAGAAAAAGGATTATTGAACAAGTGCATTTTAAGAAATAAAGACACCTACCTAATTGTGCATTTCTCACAAGAAAATTTTGTGGGAATCTATAGTTGTCAATAGTCATAATAGTCATTTATAGTCATCAATCAAGTCACCTTCCTCCTCATCTGGCACTCATACAATCACAGTCACAATGGTCGCCTTGATGTTCCATTCAAGCAGATCAAAGTGTGCTCTTTATATCAGTTGAGTCATTAAATGAGTGGGCAGTTATTATTGATTGCTGAGTTGCATGTGGGACCAAAATTATTTGCAGATATTATAGAAAAAAACAATCCATTTTGTGGAGAGAAATTTAGTGGGAAGTGCACGGGTGGTGTTTTTGGCACAGCGGTGTGGTTTTATGAATCACTTACTAGCACTTCCAAATGAGCAATGTGGGCGGTAGCACTGAATTATGCACAAATGGCAAAAGAGGCCAGTAGCCCACTTCGGTGAATGAGGACAGGTGTTACCACACCACTATGTGCCCTTACTGCCACAGTAAGTCTGGCGGTGTGTTTCTAGAATCAAGTGCATTATTTTTAAGAGGAAGAGTGGGCACTGGGAGTCTGACAGTTAGAGAAACAGGCTTATGACTTTAAGGTTGTCACTTCAAATCTCCCCACTTGCTGGGAAAATGAATAGGTGGATGGGAAAGCGCCTTTATAAATGGCAAGAGTGCCTTTATAAATGGCAATTAAATGTGCATTACTGTGTGCAAAATCGCTGGGTTTAGATTGAAGTGAGGACCCTTTAGACTCAGCTGTCAGAATGCATGGAATATTCATTTAATTTAATGATTGAGTCTATGCGGTTCTGTCAGAAAGACTCACTAATAAATTACATGCTCATTCTAAGTTTTTGTCCTCATTTCAATCAACCCTCAGCTATTGTGCTGCTCCTGCTGTATATTTTGCTGCTCTTGCTGCTCTTGCTGTGGTTGGTCACTGCGGCACGGTGACCAAACACAGGACACATTGTGATTATGTTCAGATCCTGGGTGTCTGCATGAATGTGAAGCAGAATCCTACAAAATGAAATTATGCATGCTTAGCAAACACCTCTCTGGATTAATAAAGGACACATAAAAGAAAATGAAATAACGGCGGCACATTATGAATAATGAAAAGGAGATGCAGTGGGAGGGAGCTCTGAGACAGTATCTCATCCTTATCTCACCTGTGTATAATGCGTTTGGTGCGGAGGTAGCCCAGAGCCAGGGCCAGTTCACAGACGTACAGCTTGACGGTGCTCTCTGAGAAGTGGACGTTCTGCTGGAGGTGGTAGCGCAGGTCTCCACCCAGGAGCAAGTCCACCACCATGAACATGTCCTCCTCATCCTGGAAGGAATACCTGCAGGGGAGGGTGGAGGTGGAGGAGAGGAGGGTGGGGGTGTAGAAGTGGTAGGTCAAATATCAATAAGGAGGACAGGGAGGAGAAGAGGATGGATAGAAGACGTGAAAGAGAAAAAGTGATGAAATGAGAATGGAGGTGAAAGGGATTAAAATTGAAGAAACAATATAGGATTGAGAGAAGAAACAGAGTGAAAGGAAAGAGGTTAAGTCAAGATGGGAGGGGAAGAGGAGTGAGTAGATGTGAGGGTTCAGGAGCAAGAATTAAAAAAAGGGAATAAGGAAAAGGAGAAAGGGAAGAAATGTAAAGTGGAGGAGTAAGAAAAAGAAGAGGGAGATGGAGGGGCAGGAAGAAAGGAGAGTTGAGAAAGTTATTTTCTATAGATGCCACAAACAATGACAAATGAGCTAGGATCTATACAATGTGCAGGTCACATACAGGTTTATGTGATGAAAGAGGTTTCTAAGGATGTAGAGCACTGCCACTGCTGATTAAATACAAAGTCCCTGAGTTTGCTGATTTAAAACCTATGCTGGAGTTTCAAACATGCAGTGTGACCTAACAGAACGGGTCAAATTTGTGGCATATTTGAAGATATGCCTTATGAGATATATAAAAACTAACTACCCTTCCTTTGTAAATTAACATTATGAGTCATCAGAGATATTGTAAGGCTATAAGGAACAAAAGACATAACAAGTACAAATACCCATCTGTATTTTCACCCATAATGAAAGCTGACGCACGATTAGACAAAATGCAATTACAAATCCTGCCAAGGTCTCTGAGAGTGGAGGCTCCTCTGTATGGCTCACACCAAAAATGAGAAAAACCCTCTTCAAATTGTCTAATGATGCCAGATACAACTGCATATTGGTTAAGTCGTGCCTGAGGCAACACTCAAAACAAGCTGGGAAAATCTTCAGTTATCTTGTACACAAGTGGTTACGATAGTTAGTGAGTGCATGAGACAGGAAACAGGTGTAACATGGTGTTCCTATCTGAATCTTTACCTGACACCTTGACAAGATATCTGTGCTTGTGTCTGGATTTGGAAACAAATGGTAATTGGACATGGTCTGTACCAAAGATGCCAAAAATTAGAAAATCACAACAAAATATTACCGTATAATTGATTTAGTTTGGATTTGCACCATCACCATTTTAACTCTGATCTTGAGGCTCCCTTTTCACATTGTAATAAGCATGAGATTTGCCACTATGTAAAAAAATGACTACAAAACTCGTTTTCTTCTTTTGTTCACAAACTGTCTTTTTTCCTGCCTCTTCTCAGTCATTTTTATTGTTTTTATTATATATGAGTTATAGTCCTACACAGCCTCCTGCTTTTTAGGCCTTTTTAGGTTTAGAAACAGAATCGTGTCCTTTGTTTCTGCTTACATTGGGAAGCAGCAAACAGATGCAACAGTGTACATTTCAGAAGTTCCAAGGGCTATAATGCCAGTTGCACAATGCCACATGCCCCATCAGTCTTGTTGAGTCAAAAAATCTTGCTCAGCATAGCTTAATAAACGAGCTAGGTCTGGCATCTACACAAGCATCTTCACATCCCTGTATGGTCTCTTCAAATCGATTCCTGCCTCCATCTCTCTTCAGAACAAAAAATGGGGGTGAGCAAATGGTCCATCATTCTGGAGAGTGTCTTGTCATCTCAGGCCATAACATCTATTTAAATATGCTTTATGTCATTGTGTGGTCCAAACATTTGGCTGAGGAAACTGGGCTGTCTGTTTGGCTCTCTTCCACACCTTCTCTCTGCAAGTCTGGCAGACCAGGGGTACAATTTTTCTATTTTTATACCCAACAGGACAAGGTGTTACTGCTTTTTGTTGTAACACACTAATTAACTCTTTCCCCTGTCATTTTCCCCCCCAGTCTGCATACTGTATAGGCAACCATAGCAACTAAGAAATATGAATAAAGAGAATGAAACAACAGCCACCGACTGTGGTGGCAATTTAGATAGAATAACATGGCATGAAAAAAAATCAGTTCTTATTATTTTTTCACTGCTTAATAATGTATTCTGTTTCAAGTTTGTATTTTGTGCATGTGTGCCTGCATGTTTATAAAAGCAGTGGGATGAAAATGACTCCAACCTCCGTGTCAGTTTTGTTGGTGTGGATGCATATTGTATGTGTGTGTGTGCATGGGTGTATGCCTCTGTGTTCATGTGTGCATTTGTGTGTGTGTGTGTGGCAGGTTCTGGGTGAATCTGTGTGGCCATCCATCAGTTCATCCATCAATCTAGCTCTGGCATGCACAGCAAGCCTGCATCAGCACGCAGCCCATTGCCCTGCCATTTGAGAAGCGACTGCACAAATCACCATTGATTTGACATGCTGAGCTTCCCACTGGGACCATACGTTTTTTCCTCAATGTTGAGCTAATTAGTTTCTCTCCTACAGGAAACTTGTTCGTGGAAAAAAACGAACCCAAAAAAACTGAATAAGTAAATACATAATTAAACCTTTTTTATATACACCAGCCAGCGTTACTCTGTATAGAGTACAGAAAAACAACCTCATACCTTTCCGTTCACCTCACTGCTCCCCTCTGAAGTCTGCAACCAAGTTCCAAACCTGAGATACGGGATATTATTCAACTTGAAACTTAGGACAGTTTCCCAAGAAGGTTTACTTTTTCTTTGTCTTTTTTTCCCCCGGTTCTTTGCTAGTTTGTACTGTCAAACATTTCTCTGTGAATAAGGGCCATCTCCTTGGCACACTCTTTGCTCAATGACCACATTTCTGCTTGCTTTGTGCCAACATTTGTCCTCTCTTCCTGGGGCCCCCGCTCTGATAAGCTGAAGTTGGGTGTTTCCGTGCTAGATGAGTGGGGATTGATTGAACTGACTCCAAAGTGTCTGCCGAGGCTCAGATGATGCTGAGGCCACTTGACGTCTCACTCACGTCAATGACTTCAGGGCCTGGAAAGAGTGTCATTCAAATGCTCTCTTCTGCATACAGGTACACACATGCACACACACACATGCCCACACCCCGCTTGAGATTGAATTGTTGTTAATTCAGGGTCCACAAAAAAAAATCTGCAAACTATATCCGAGATCTGTACATCCATACCAATATGCAAGAGCCATACACACACACACACACACATGCATACACACAGCCCCCAATAAAAACAGGACCCTCCCTTCTCCCTTCTCTGTGCCGGCCTTGACACTGACTCTCAGCTCCCTGAGCTGTAAATCTGCATGGTGATAGGAAGCATCAGAGGCAATCCATCTCACACACATAAACACAGATACACACTCAAGGACACACACGCACACGTGCACACACAGCAGATCAACAAGCAGCCCTCTCCAAATAATTTTTAAAGAAAAACAGGGGAGAAAATGCCTGCACAGCCCACTTAAGAGCACATGATGTGGCTGAATAGATGAGACCAGCTGCTGTGCAATCAATCACTCCGACATGCAGCAATAACTTGTGCACATGGCCAAGTTTCAGCAAAATAAGTGTGTGTTGGGTGGGTGGCTGTGGGGGGGTGAAACGACATGACGCGGATAGGAGAATGTGTCCATGAATATGTGGAAGACTGAAAAGACTTCATATTTTGAGAAGAAAGGACTTCCGTGGGGAGTTTACAAGGCTTGATGGCGGCAGCAGCTGCCATTAAATGTAAGAGAGCGATAACTGAGACAACAGAATGGGCAGCAGTGTGTGTTTGTGTATGTGTGCAAACTTAACTCATGTGTGAATAAAGAGAGCGGGAAAGCGATTGGGTTGGATGAAGATGATGAGACACTTGGCAGTGAGAGAGGAAGCAGAGATCAGACGGCAGCGGCCACCACATTTGCATCACATTTTTTTAAAAAATATCAAAGCTATGTTTTTCTTTGATATAACATTTGTAGATTTTGGTGCACATATTTGCGACTCAGTTCATGTACAGTCTAAAACTTGCTGCCCTAATTATCCAGCGCTGCTACTCTGGTGCTGCATGTGTGTGAAAATGTGAAGGACTTAGCAGCTAAAAATTTTGATACAAGATCTCTCTGAGACATTGAGGAGAACTGATAGCTATAAGACTAAAAAAAAAAAAAGTAATAAATAAAACAAGGTATTCAGTTGAGTGCATACCTCCGCCAACATAATGCAAATGTAAGTATTTCCCATTCTGACGTATTGGATATTAACCAAAAGTTATTTGTGTTCTCCGCCACACCCCGCTTAGGCCAACTGGTGTGAAAAATTAACCAGTTCTTCCTTGCTCCATTACCTTACCATTACCATTAAACTTTCAAGAAATTCTGTGCATAACTTTTAGAGATATTGTGCAGGAAATAAAAGAAAGTCCTGTCATGCTTTTGCCCCATTCCGTTACATAAAAAGCTCAGACAGTTACAGAAGTTGCATCATGTGTGAGTTATCATTTTGTGTGACTGAAAAAAAGGAAATTGCAGTAGGTGTGTCAAATATTTATAAGCTAAAATGTGATAACCCCATTAAAAAAACAAGACTTGTTGAAAACGTACAGTTTTTACAACTAGAGAGGGAAATAAGCTTTCCTATGGTTAAAAAGGGCAGGCGAAGACAGCTGCGTCTGCTCGATGGAGTCTACTTGACTTCCTCAATCACCAATCATCTCATTACCACCCCCCACCTCTCTCTACTGGTTTTCTCTCTCTTGCAATCTCTCTCCGTGTCTATCCCTTTCTCCCTTCCTCTCAAACACACACATACACACACACACACAAACACACACACGCACACAGTGTAAATACCTCTAACTCAGCGGACTTTGTTGAGGTCGTTAAGAATCCAAGAGGCTGCTGTCACAAGCATTTACGAAACACACCCCAGATTCTAATTGCTGTTTTCTCGGCCGGAGAAAGAGTGGTTTCTTCCACCACGAAATTCTTGAGAGGAAAACTACTGTTTATTTATTTAGCTGTTAAAGAATGTATACAGTGACACTGCTTCTCCTATTGGGTATTTCACCTAAATATCCATATCCATATCCATCTATAAACAGACAGACAGACAGCTGTTTTGGCAACAGCTTAGAGATGAGCAGCCACTGGTGTGGTGTTTCTGCACTGTGCTTGCAGTGTGGCAAGTTAAAGGCCCCATGGTGTACACTTTTTCAGGGTTTTATTTTAACTGTTGATATCCCTAGCATGATGTATTTGTGGTTTTGAGTACCTGTGGTCTGATAAATATAGTTTTACAGCTCCTCTCTCTTGCCTTTATCCCGGAGCTCTGGCAGCACGGTTCGTTTAGCCAATCAGAAGAGAGAATCAGCCCCTCTCCACTGATTGGCTGACTGTTTTCTGTGTGACATATGGTCGGGCCAATCAACCGACGTCACTGTGTAATGCATTCTGGGACGTAAACAATAGCGCGTCCCCATATTGAGCGAGAGAAAAACAGAGCCAACGAGATACAGTAACTATTTGAAAACTTGTCGAAAGCGAATTATCATTTTATGTAAGACTGTCATGATGTTATACAACCGTACGTACTTGAGCCCGACTCCGATCCCGAGCCACAACAAAGTCGGCATTGTATTGTGTCGGGCTGATACAACAGTCGGCGCTGAAATGAGCCCAACAGACGAGCAAATTTAGACTAAAACCCAGCGGGACCTGTGAAACCGGGACCCTGAGCGTGATGTTATATGACCACACAATCCCGAACCACAGACGGCAGGAGACACTGAACCACCTCAAATCCATTTATCACAAGATGTTCCAGAATGGTACGTTATTTTTGTTAAATATGTTGTAAATATGCTGTGAACTTGTTGCCCTGGGAGCGGAGGGGTACTGGCTAAATTCGCTGGCTTGGCAGCTGGTTGCCTGGGGACGCAGGCGCTGTGGGCGGAGTCACTGACGTCAGGACAGACACTGACGTCAGGACTTACAGGAAGTGCAATCCGCTTGTTTTACAGGGACAGTTTCAAAAAACGGGCTGTGTGCACCTCAACATTTATCATAGGTGAAATGCAGGGGACAGTATTTATGTGGCCCCAAGACCTTCCCTATCATGCAAAAACAACGAAAATTGCATTTTTCAGGCCATTGGGCCTTTAATGCCATCCACTATGACGGACTCCAGTCTAGTCCAGACTAATGGTTCCACCCAGACTGCAAAATGGTGTGCAAACTTTTTACAGTATATCGCTGTGGTTTGTTGTGGCTGCTGTATCTCCGTGTCTTGTCCAATCTTGTGCTTTATTTAAATCACTCAACCATCTTAGCCAATCGAAGTGATTGTACAGCAGGAAGCATTGTAGAGAAGCAAATGTCAGAGAAGGAAAAAGAAAATATGTGCCAAATATGTGTTAAAGACAATGTGTGTTGTTGTTATGGATCCCACCAGCGCTGTGATTGATCATACAATTTCCTTGCCTTGTCGCCCATTTGCTAAAACAGGTTTGACATGAGCCCTCACCACAGTTCTACTTCTGTAAGCACAGGCAGAGCAAGTTTATTACACTTCCAACACCAATACAATTCAAAGAGCTTTACATCAGGCATAAAAAGTAGTGACGGGTGGGTGAGGCTTCATATTTATTTAATTATTGATAAAAGCTCCTCAGGAGGCTTCTCTGGCTCCCCTTCAGTTCACATCCTGCAGTAGTCGACCCGCACTTCACTTTGCATTTGTACAGCAACAAAGATTATTTCTGGGCATTTCCGATGTATTCGACAGTCACAAGGGAGTGAGACCAGAGAGACGGGACAGAGAGAGGGGACGACATGCAGGAGAGGGTTCAAGATTCAAAAATTTGAATCTCCTTTTGTACACAAATTTTTTTTTTTCACACATGCACAAAATATTTCTACACCTACAAAACCTTTTTTAGTCATTTCACAATTACAAAATATTGCTGACCTCTATTTGACTCCATATATTCCCGCCAGCACAAGCTTTGGAGACGCACAGATGTAAAAACAGTTGATGCTCACTCTGCGTTTTCATAAATATTGGGTCACGGTCCTGAACATGCACCCTGAAAATGAACCCGCCATGTCCAAGAGACTGCACCTTATGACTGGGGAGGGGATGAGCCACGAAGCTGCCATGCATATGTAACCACTGTAATTCCTCTTCAGTCTGCATTGTGTGAAACAGGGACCGACACTCGCTTCAGTTTCTGCATGGACTTTTATTGCCTGCTCTACAAACATGGAAACCCATTGGTGAGTCACGTGGGCTTAGCAATCTGTAGGCATGACTCTATCGAAAAATGAGTAAATATCAGCCTACCAGCTAATTAAGCTAGCTATGGATAGTGACAAAATCTAACCATTTCCTTGCATTTGTATAAGTATAATGCAATCGTCATGTTCTGTCATCCAAACCAACATATTACCATGATAACTGTGTCATTAGATTACATTTTTGGCAGATTTTAATGTAATGCTGTGCTCCGTATAACCTACAATGGGCACAATCCTCTCATACTCATACACATACAAAACTAAATATTTTCCTGGCAAGTGGAATCAACCAGAAAACAGTGTTATACATATGTCCTAAACGCTCAGCCAACTGAAAATAGCGCTGCCATGCTGAGTATAGAGGCTATAATGTGTGTGTGTGGGGTTCCCACCTGCCTATAGGCTTGGGAGACATACTCACAAAGCCATTTTGCAAGGCGCTGCTTGGATAGGGCTCTGCCAGCCACACCAGCCCTGTAGCACACAAACAGCTGTTCAGTGTGTTGGATGGGAGCCGTGCATTCAACATAACGCTAACGCATTAACTGGGCATAGCAGATACAGATTTGCCTCCCTGTCTCTCTCCTATGCATGAAGGACAAAAAGCACCCAGCGGTATTGTTTCTGACCAAATGTTTTTAGGAACAAAGGAGGGATTTGATCTGAGAACAGCAGCACTCTGATCAGTACCATGCAGCTCAGGCGAATCGAAAGGACACTGACCTCTCTCACTTTCTTGGCCAAAGTCGATGAAATCTGCAGAGTTTGTCTTAAGAGACAGCGCCTTCAGAGAGGAGCGCTGCAGAGGCTCATTATCCAGGGATTCAAACACCGGTGGCAGTTTCCATCAGGAGGTGGAGGCACACATCGCCGGGTGTTGCCCACACGCTTCACACGTTTCACAAGAGAGTGGATAAAGACCCCTCTATAGCCAAAACCCTCATGACAGGAGGACATAGTGGCAGGAGACTCCTTCTCCAGCCCCGTCTCCTGCAGATACTGTCAGGGTCATACAGACAAACCAGCTCATATTAGATGTCTGTCTTGGTTCTCAGTCATCCAGGTCATCAAGGTTATCCATGTAGAGTTGAACTGAGGTCAGCTGGACTGAGGTTAAACCCCAAGAAGCTTCTTCTGGAAATGAAGAAGCTTCTTGGACGAGAAGTAAAATGTCATCAAGTATCTAAAAACAGTTTGGTTGACTTCAGTTTAACTCTAGTGGACACCAACGTCTCAGGAGCCAAGCTTGGAGAAGTTGGCCCAACGTGGTCATCGTGCCTGCCACGCCCACTTCCCATGACTGAGCTCTCCAGAACTGGGGGATTGTCCAGGATTAGCCCAACATCATCTGTGTCATCTCTGCATACCTCATTGGAGAGTATGGAGAGTCTTACCCACAGAGTACAGCAGAGGGAAGAACCTGCAAATTGCAATAATGTCAACTAGGCATATAAATGTATTAAAATTCAGCAAACATACATAACTGAATGTCAACAGATATGTCAGTTTAAAACAATTTATGGCTGTTGATATTCTCCTGACCTCTTGCTAATATTTAACTTAATGTATCAGTTCTGTTGAGCGTCTACAGGGGACTATCTAAGGTAAGTATGACCGACTTTCAGTGCAAATGCTGGTGCAAACGTGGGCTTCCAGGATTATGAAAGGTGAAGTGGTAAGCACCTCTCTGGTTATGGCTGGTCTAATCAGTGTCCCTAGGTTGTGTGTGACTGTGGGTGTAATGTCAAGGCATCGTTATAAGGGAGAGATTGGTTTCTAGCGAATCAGAGTGGAATTTTCCATTTTGATATGCGGGGAGGAGCGAGGTGAGGGTAACATTTCTTTCAACTGGATGGGTGGAGGCGATGGGGGTTGAGGTGAAGAGAAGAGGAGTGTTAATGAGGGGAAAGAGCATTAGTGAAAGAAAGGCAAGATTACTTTCTGAAATTTACACCTGTGGCCCAGAGTACAAGTGATTACATAGCTGTCATATTCAAAATGAAATAGCTCAGCTGTACCCTGCTGTTCTCTGCTGAGTGAGATTGGATTTTTCATATCTAATCCTGTCTAATCCAAATGATGTGAAAGACTCAGTACCAACATGTTTGTGACTCAAAACCAACCAAATAGACTCAGAAAAAAGGTTGCTTGACAATGATCCTGATATCTATTTACAGTTGACGGTACTACTGTTGTATGCAATTATGCTTGCGGCGTATTCAAAACTTTCTCTTTTTTTTTCTGGTACATCACAACCACAACCCATTAATGTAAGGCTTAAGAGGCTGAGCGAGCTATCCTTCACAATTGTTACCTCGGTTGAAAGGAGCCACAGAGGGTTATAGAATTCAAACGTCTACAAGTCAACTTTCCCCCATCATTCACCAGAGGCCTGCGTCTGTAGTGATAATGGCAGCTATTCCAGTAAACGGTGGCCAGTCGATACCCTGCATGAGGCAAGTATAAAACGATCCACCCGCTGTGATCCTGACATGGCGAAGATGGAGCTGAGAAAAAGAATATTGCTTTATCTGAGACTGTCTCGTTCCTGTGTTTAATATACAGATGTGCTTAAAGACGTGTAAATGAAAGATGAATTATATTCCACCTTTCACTGGGTCACATTTAGGTAGAAACTCCTTCGGATAAAATGTAAAAAAAAAAATGTGTTCTGTATACTCTTTAGAGAAAATGGAGTTGCTAGTTTGGATCACAACTGTGGATTTTATGTCTTCTCTCCTCTTATACATTTCTGACCGTATGGAGGCAGCGTATGTAGGCATGCCAGTTCTGCTCAGTCATTATTTCTGCATGGAGGATACATCCTCCGGCCATCCTCATTAGAAGGCAGAGGTGAGGAGATATGAAGGCTTCTTCCTGCCTCTTGTAACCATTTGGAACATCCTTAATGATGGCTGCTAATTTCAGAATGCCAAGTCAGTGAGGAGTCAGGGAGAAGATGGGCCAACGGAGGATACACACAATTTTGGTCAAATGGAGACTGTTCAGACTTAAGGCCTTCACTCACCAACTCTATATTTTTAGTCCGAAAATTGTTGCAGGTTTAAAAATAAATACAACTGGATCTGCTGGGAAACACAGCTCTGCAGAGAAGTGCAGTAAATAAGCTGATCCTGGGACAGCTGCTGACTAGGATCTGGTCTTTATGCTGCAGTGTTTCGAGGCTGAGCCCTGAGGATCTGCAGCTCCAGCAGAAAGTATTGCAAATGTTGTGATTTCCATCGGATGGCGGATTGAAAAAACGCATGCCAAAAATACAGACTTGGTGCACAAAGGCCTTTTGCATTAAAACTTGTCCTGGGTGATTCGATCACAAATGGACAGTGCTAAATACGGGTCTGAATGCCCTGAAAATGTTTTGAAGACACGATGAGATCCGATCACTCAAGCCACACTCAGAAGCAGCCTGGGATGTATTTGTCCGCATGCTTTTTGTAGTGCATATTGTCCCTGGCCGCAGTGAAAGACCACCCAGTCAACTGCATCATCTCTGCAAACGAATGTACATAGTAATTTCCGCGCTATCTGCAATAAATTAGAAATGTCATGGTCTGCGGTGGAAGCTGTGGGTATTGTTTTGATTTTGAGCAAAGGCACACGAACAGAATTAAATGGAAGTCATGTACTAAGCATTTGCATATAGAACGATGACACAGTATCCAAACCCCGTGGTCAGTCGAGACACATTTTTAGTGCCAGAATTACAATCCATCTCCATCTCAAAAACCTACAAAGAAATGCATCACGTTGTTTTATTGACCTAGTTAGCCTGCAATAATTAGATCTACATGTGTGTTTGTCTGTCAGTATCTGTCTCAGTCTGTATAAATTTTGGCAATAAGTTTACTGAATTGTGTCATGGCCTATATTGGTGCAGACCTGCATTACTAATTTGTAAAGTAGTCACAGTTTTGGGAAACACTAAGTTGGTAATTTCGTAATTTCTCATACTTGGGCAGCCAAGCAGGATCCTGTTGTTGAAACAACCTTGGATAGGGGGTGAAAAAACATTGGAAAGGTAAGTTGGGTTATGGATGCACTTTTCACAATTATAAAAAGGGGGAAGAGGAGAAAAAAATAAATATATTACACAACGTTTGACACTTTGAAGACAAGGTGTGTAGGAAAGAAGAAGGGAAGAAATAATAATTGCATAATTGCAAACATGGTTGAAAGCTACAGCATGAAGGTGGAACATTTTGTATATGTGCAAATGATTTTCTCTGTGTGAGTGCAGCACTTGTGTGCGTGTGTCAGCATCAGCAGGTGTGAACAAAAAAGTGAGAAGAGGATGTGTGTGGGAAGGTGAAGAGGAGCAGTGAGGGAGTGTGAATGGGATGGTGTGTTTGTAGCAGGAAGTAGTTCTCTTCCATGCATCATGTCATCCTGCCTCCCTCCTTTCTTTCGCATTTCTGCTTCAAACATCCTGTATCCTCAGCGAGAGGTGTTATCTCCGAGGGTGAAGCCTCTGTCTGATCTATTCAGATGGCTTGCTGTAATAAATGTGGCTGAGCTGTCGCCCCTGGGGATGGGAGGGACGACTCTGCGAGGTGGTGACGCGCCTGGACACTGGCTGTGGTTTCCTGGAAATATCACCCCAGCTTCACTTGACTGCCTTCATTCCTCATTTATCAAAGTGAGAGGAGATGCTGATGTGAGAGCCGGAGAACAAAAGGAAAGATGGGCAGAGGGAGAGGAGGGAGGATAGTTCTGCATGAACACCAATGGAAATTAAGTATGAAATAGCCAGGCAGTGTGTCGGCTCGTGGCAGGTAGTGAGACACAGAGGAGACCACTACATTAATTTAAATGTTCATGGCACATTCATATGCAGCCACTGACATGGAGCAGAAATGGGTCAGTCCAAGCTGAGGTCCACACAGTGAGAGAAAAAGAAAATGAAAGCAGAGGAGAAGCTGGGGAACCCGGCACCAAAAAGGTCTTTAATGAGGAGCAGGGAATCCTATTAGGGAGATAAGATGGACGCCCCTCTCATAGAACAGCCATTCAATGGTCTCCCCAAAGAGCTCTTTATGAGCGCTGCTCAATATTATTAACGAGAGCTAGTGAAGGAGGGAACAAGGCCTCAGCCTGGAGCCTTACCCATGAGGCCATGGGGGGAAATCTCTTCACTTGGAGTTATCTGATGCAGCGAGGCTTCCTTTGTCGATTACCACTTTTAGGTATCTTTGTCTCCTTCTGTTGACACAAGGGAAGCTCAAATAGAGCGGCCGCTGGTTTTAATTGGCTGATTTTCATCCCGAATGACTCAATCTGTGGATTCTAAACTGGAGGATCTGGACAGGCTCTGTCTCACCTGAAATCCTGACTGGCGGGACCCGTCAGGACCCAACAGGTCAGGCCTCGTTCAGACAAAAATTTTGAAATTATGTTCAGGTTTAAGGTTCAAGGTTCAAGGTAATTTTATTATCCCCAAGAGGCGATTTGGTTTACAGCCAGCTGTAAAAAGTATATAACAAACAAAGCAGTAAATACAGAAATAGTTACCAACACAAATTGCACATTACAAGGTCATTTACAAGTTTGATAACAGCAGGAATAAATGACCTCCTGAGCCTGTTGTTCCCTTTGTGCCCTATTCGGGTCTGCTGGAGTTTACGTGACGACAGTGAAGGCAACACATAGGCTAGTTCAGGCGCTAAATGTTACCTAGCGATGGAGGAGAAGCAAAATTTTGGGCTCGGGTTCGGACACAAAAAACAAATGCCTGATGATTTTGGGCATTGGTTAATATGCTTCCGTCTCAAGTCGGGTTCAGACAAAAATATGCGTCCCAATCCACACTCTAACTCCCGCTGGAAAAACACTCATTCAAGAACATTCAAAACTTGGTCAAGAACACTACCTGGCTGCTCCTCGCACAGCTGCAGGGACAACAGCAGCTCCGTTAGCCTCTAGCTGTTAGCTGTGAGCTGTTAGCGCCATCGTAGCTGATGCCAAACTAAATCATCCTGTCATACTCAACCTGAATGTGGCTGTACAACACAGAGCTGAGCAAGACAGTTATAAGGAAAAATGATACTTTCTACCATGTTAATATATGATAATTGTTAAATGGGGATGTTTTACAGGCTGCATGGGACACACAAACAGACAGCGGAGTGGTGAGCGTCTCCGTTTATAGAGATTTGTGGCTGTAATAACCAGCCTGTGTCAGAAAACAAGACAAAAGTGCTGCTGTGCTGCACTGGCCACCTTGACTTCCTTTTGTTTTAAATAAATGAAAGGCTACCAAATTGAACGTTGAAGTACATCTGATATAATTAGTAATGCAGAATATTTGGAAGGCCTAAATGAGTTTTTAACAATGGGAAACCTTTTTCAAAGCCAGTGGTTTTCAAATGTGGATCCGCAGGGATTCTTGAGGAGGGTCTTCAGCAAAATGAGGATGAGTTTAATTTCACTGTGAAAAGCACCTGAACGCATCTGCAAGAAATCTGACATGAATCTTTTTCTTGGTAATTTAGGGGTAGTTGTTTTGCTAATTTTCTGTTTGTTTGTTTTTTCATTTTGTTTTTACTAATGTTCCCAGTCATTTTTTGCTAATTTGCTTACCCACTTTTTCCCCATGTTTTTCATGTTTCAAAGGACTAATTGACTGCACATCCCTACAACATGAACATAAATATGTAGGAGTGATTATTTCAACATTGTTTTAAACTCACCTCTTTGAATTTATTTGACAAATATGACACCTAGACCTAGTCCTGGGGGCAAAATCACTTCCATTACGGGTCTGGGGGCTTAATGCGAGTCAGTGTGGAGGTCCAGATCATGAACAGCCTGAAAACACATTTTTCTAAGCCCCAAGAGAACAGACATACTGTGCAAAGATAGTGTAATAATATGGAAAATATGGGGACAGTAATATGGGGAAGAGCAGTCTTAACAATAGACAGTTACAGTTACTATCAAATCAAAAAAACTACCCAGTACATCCAGTGTAGACTTAATTTAGAGGTGAATCTGCTCAACTGGAAAATTAAGTCGATATGTAACTGCTTCTTGGCTGATCTTACATGGGTCCTACACAGTCCATATCCCTTCAAGAACACGCCTGTAGTTCCCTTTTATAGCTTCTCTTTTTTCATTTTGCATTTTCCAGCTTACAGACTGACCTGTTGCTCGTCCGGTGAGGAGCGAAGAAATTATCGGTCGCAATGAAACTGAGATATCGTGTCAGATCTGGTCCAAGAGACACTGACACTAAATACTGAGCAACTCATTGAAATCTTGTTTATTTCCCCGGACAAATAAACCAGGACACGAAGTGGCTGTAAAATGGCCACTTTATTGTTATGAACCTTGGAGGTGAACCTCTTCCCGCCTTGGGGGGCTACTAAAATGGAGGCATCTGGCACATGAACGCCCCCACGCCTGACTCAGACCTGCAAATTAATGCTTGACAGAGTGCCATATGCTGATAGATTCTGGATGTTCAGGACTCTCTCCACAGAGTGATGTTCCTCTCCTACAACTTATGACTTAAACACTGCTGCTTATGTGCAGATGGATTATTTATGCCCAAAGGTTTAATCCAATATTTTACACTCATGCCTGCAGATGCTGCCTTGGACTGCCAAAAACTGGATCACTGGAACTGGAGCAGGAAATGGCAAGGTGGTAAAAGAAGAGGAGGAGGAGGAATCGACACAAAATTAAAATCAGAGAGAGCAAAGAGTGAAGAAGAAGAGTAGGAAGAAAGAAAGTAAGACCAACACGAGTCAAAAGCCTGGATTAAATATTGAAACATTTTGTCCTCTCTGTTCTCGTCACATCTCCAACCAGAACAAAAAAAAAATCCCCTGAGATAAACTGCTGCCAAAGGTTACATAAGATGGCCTTGAAACTGAGGCAAATTCTTGTTTGATCGATTGCAGAGCACAACGCCCCAGGTCATTGGTTGGCCATTTTCTCAGCAGGATTCCCCGAGGCTGTGCATTGTGGTTGGGAATGACTGGATTAACTGTTGGAGCTCCTGCCAGGCGACGGTCCTCCTATCGCTGAGACAACCTGTGCTCGACATGCCTCATTGAACCAAAGTCTGGAGCACCTACTGTGTTTAAACATATCATCATCATTCACCGGCAATATGGGACAATGGGATGCAGATCCAAGAGGGGGGATGCAGGCTGTGCACGCTGTTTACGTTCTCCAGGGAGATGTTAGGAGATCCACAATCCTCTCGCTCTTGGACGGTCATTAAATTTGACTCGAGTCTCAGTTTTATGGGCATCTTTTGGTTCTTTAGCTGCAAATTGCATAGTCCTTGTTAATTTATCACTATTATGGAGTCAAAACAAAGCCTGTTTAAGTAATTTGTAGAAATAAAAATAGCTGATAAATCTGTCTTTACTGACATCACACTTGACTGCACATCTTCTATCTTAGGATACCTGGGTAGTGCTTGTATGATGAAGAACGTTGTGACTGAAATTGGCTGCGTATTGTTTATGTCTGCCTGATCTGACAATAATATGACGTCCATAAAAGCCATTGAAAGTGCCATCCGAACTGTTTGGTTTCTATGGTTTTCTATGGATCTGGATTCTGAACAGGTTATCATGACAAAATGTCCATCTCCAGGTATTAAGGTTGGGTTTCTGAACCACTGGGTTTTATTCATTTATCTTTCTTTTATGCTGTTTTTTAATTTGT
>OMLB01015096.1:0-11334 GCA_900302555.1 Myripristis jacobus
AGTTTTGATGTCCTTTAATAAAAACAAAGGCACTTAAAAATAACACCACATACAGCTCCTACCTGTTGAGAAAACCATAAAAAAAAAATAGACCACAAGTCCTTCACTTTATTCCTCCTTGTGAGACAAGTAGCCCATTTATGCCCAGTTCCTGCCCAAGCAGAAAGTTCATCAGTACAGAGAGAGAGGGAGAGGGAGAGGGAGAGAGAGAGGCTGATTACTGCAGCCTTACAGAAGTGGTGTTTGACAGTTGAAAATCAGCTAGCGCCTATTAACAATAATAATCACCAAGTGCTGTATTTCGTTCACATATGAGTTTTCAACTCCCACTCGGGCAGCACTTTAACAATAATGTAGTTATATCTATTACCATTTATTATATAGAAAACTATTGCACTGTAAGGACATAATAATAATAACAATGATAATAATAACAAAAATATCATCATCAACAACAACAATAATAATACCAACATATGGCATCAAACTTTAGACTGTAATAATACGTAGCATAGCATAGGACAGAATGCTATGCTATGTCATAGGACAGCATTCTAAATTTTTGTTTGTGGAAGGTGACAAGGTACTTTAATTGATTAATTAGGACTAAGGACAACACAGTTTATAGTACTGTACTGCTACTCAAAATAACCTACAATTGGAAACTAATATTTACTTTGTCAGACTATTCACTTTAGAACATCACAGACTGGATTTTTATCAATCACCGTCACACAACATTTATTAGTATGTCTCCTTTTTCCAGCCCGGATGTTACTTAGATATCATTTGTGCACAGCAATTAGTGGCAGACTTAGATGCTAGGGGACGCCTCTCTTGAGTCGGACAAGATAAACAGCTGGTTATATCCATATCTATATTCTCTGTCAGTGTGTGCAAACTTTGAAATGTTTACTTTCATCAGTTGTGACCATGCACAGTCTGCACTGGACAAAAGCACATATATATGAGAGATAGCATCACTACCAAATTTGTTTTCACTGACACACATTTGGTAAATTAAGCCTGCCACTGACCTAATGTTCCTCTTTCTGTCTCATCTGATTTCAGACAACAGACTGGGGTCTACTGTTTCTAATACAATGTTGACTGCTGGCTGAGGTCTTCAAGTTCCAAAAACTGCATCAGCTGAAGAATTTGTGGAAATTAGTCAAATCAGCAGGTATAGTTATGGAAAGCCAAGAGGGTCAGAATTAATCTCCTTTTTCCTACTGCCTATACATTTTTTAAACTCTCCTTGAATTCTCCTTGAATTCCTGGTATCAGAAATCTCCTTGCTATTCTAAGACCGGGTTAGGTCTCAGAATGGCCGAGCTGCTGTCCTCCCAGATTGTGAGACAGGACAGAGAGACAGAGAGAGTGCACAAGTCCCTGACTCTCTTAGCAGATGTCAGGGCCAGTAAAAGTGCTGTCTTGATAAATAGCAGCTCAATGGTGATCTGATCCAAGGGCTTGAGCGGCAGCTCCCTGAGGGTGCACAATACCAAGGACAAATCCCACTGTGGACCCAGATAGCACACCATTGGTCTCTGTCTCATCACGCCCTTAATGAAACATTTAACCAGAGGATGGTTAAACAATGACCTCTCCCCAAAACCCTCATGACCTGAGGACATGGCAGAGGTATATGTTTTTACTGTGAAAGCAGCCACGTCTTTGTTCACCAATAGCTGAGGGAAAGTCCACCCAAATGACAAAAAGCAGGACACTGGATCCACATCCCTTTCCATGCACCAGTGCTGGAAAACAGCCCAATTCACTGCATAACAAGCAGCGATGGATGGCACTCTAGTCCCCTCTCAGGAGCTAAACTGAGAGTTGGCTCTGGCCTGTCACAGGGAAGTGGCACACCGTCTCCTGCACTGTCCTCCCAACATCCTGACCGACCTCCCTCCATTTGTATCCCACCTTCTGTCTGTTGTTTTCCTGTCTGTTATTAAGCCAGCCTGAAAGTTTGACACTGAGCCTTGCCTGAAGATGTGCACCAGTGCTTGATCGGACTGGTTTTGAAAGTTGGATTGTTTGGTTTTGTGAACAGCCTCATTCCATCAGTAAAGATGATGTTCTTAATCTACATCCACCTCCTGCTTGTACTTCTGAGTCCTTAATTATCTGTGACTGGTTCAGGAAGTCCTGGAAATGTGTCTCAAATAATGGTGCCTAAACACTGGTATCCTGGAACTTAAATGCAGCCACATATCCCACAGTATGAGGGTCTGCCATGCAATGATTCTTTGCAGAGTTAACATCATGGTGGAGAAGGAGGTGAACAGAGCCACTGTGTTCTGTCCTAGCTCTATGGCAACCTCTGGAGACGGGATGCTGTCTGGCTGAGCAGCCAGACAGGACACTGAAGAAGTCAAGAGTGTACTACTGTAGAGAGGCACACTGGTGTGAGCAGTCCTCTATCGGAGGGCAGTACTGTCCACCTGGCTAATAGTCACTCCCTAAATTACAGATGGACTAGGTGGTGGCTTCCAAATGGTGGAACCAGGAAGAACAAGTCTCAACAGCAGAAAAGATGGGAACTCTTTGTCAGTCAATCCATACACCCTGGAGTAGGGAATATATTGAGACAGCTCAGAAATAAGACAGGAATCGCCACTTCTTTCTAAAAGAGAATGCTTGCTAGGAATTAGAAGTTAGAGGCTAAGAATGGGCTCCTGGCTTCCAGCAGCAGAAACAACCAGGGAGTCCAGGGAAAAATCTTTACTGGTGTTGGTATCAAGTCTCAGCCAACCAGCCTTGTTGCAGTCTTCCTGTAGGCCCACAAACACTGTGGCCACACTGCACAGGTGAATGCAGAAGGCCCGCGGCACCAAATCAGCCCTCGCGGTTTGTGTGGAAGTAAAAGTCCATGATGTAGCCAGCTTGGCATTCCAGGCAGAGGCAGATGCTGAAGGACATGCCATTGGACATCTTGAGTATTTGCTCATTTTTAAAAAGGATTTCACTGTTTTTAAAAGGATTAACCTTTCAAGAATCTACTCTTCAGTAGCTAACAAGTGCTGAAGAGAAAAAGGGAGCAGAACGAATGTCACACAGCACATGTATGGGTTGCATGCAGATGAAGGTGGGGCCCTCCTAACAGGAAGTCTTCCGTGCACGCATGTATGCTATGGAATAAACCAATAACCAGTAAACCATATATTGTAAAGTACTTTGATTAGCTGTTCCACTGGAAAGGTGTTACATAAATGCTGTGCATTTAACATTTACCATGACATTACCATTGAAGCAGTGTTTAAAAAGTAATACAGCTGGGAAAAGGTGAATTATGATCCTACTGGCATTTCATATAAAGTGATTCATTGGAATGAAAACCTGCAAACACATGCACCACTTAGAGCCTATTTTCTACCTGTACAGGGCAAAAATGTCTCAAAAACTGTAAAGAAGACAATATTTTTTAAGATCTTTCAAAAAACTAACTGCAGGGAATAAAGTGTCAATGCATGGTTGCAGTGTGTCAGAAAAGAAACTTGTTTCAAAAAGATCAGTGTTGTCAACATTGGTGTTGCTACAATACCTATTTTAAAAAAAAAAAGAAAAAAGAACTCCTCGGTTTTTCACATTTTCAGCAGAGTAAATGAACACTGAATTGATCTTACCATTTGCATATGGGTTGACAGTCTTCTTATTTGTCATTACTCGAGCTGTTGCATTGTTGACCTACAGCAGGTAGAGAGAGGGCTCCATGAGTTATAACACTTGGAAGTCTCTGACTGGCCTAATGATTAAATTAAAGCTGCATGCATATTTTTCCTAATGTTGTAAACAAAGGAAATGTTCAAAAACATCTGCAGTACATTGTGTCATGACAAACATTCATATCATTTGTATTTTTTTGGAAATCGCATTCAGAAACACTAAAGACCACATCCAAAGCAAATCCTTTTTCTTTGCATATTTTTATATCTTACAAAGATTTTCTGCATGCTTTACCCATTTACAGTGACATTTCGACAACAAATACAGACAAAATTAAAGAAACAACAGATGCACTTGACAAAATGAAAAGCTCCATATTTTGTGATGTATAGGTGCATGCAGTGGGGAGGGGGGAGGAGGAGAAACAACAGACAAAGAAAATGGCATTGGAAGAAGGGGGAGAGAATATGTTGGGAGCATTATGCAACATCCAGTCAACCTCAAGAGTGAGAGGAACCGTCGTGAAGAAAGCAACACAAAGCATTCACACTTGGACCAAGAGCCTCTCTAATTCATTGCAAGAATAGTCTTTAAAAACAAACAACCAAAATAATAATAAAAAAAAAAAAAACAGATCAAATGAAATCAACCAACCAAGTCAATGAATCAATCAACCAGTCAAATCATTCCAGCTTCAAACAACGGCTAACAGAAGGGTAAATCAAAATCAGGGTGCAATGTCTTCCAAAAACAAAATAATAAAAAATCAATAAATGGGTTTCCAACAATCTCAGATAAATGTGCAAACGAATTCATATCTCAGTCAGTATTGCTCGCACACGCAGCTCTAGGAGAACACTCAGTGAATGGACACGCACGCCGACACGCAAGAGAAAATATATATATGTAAATATACAGCATAAACTCAACCACAATTCAAAAAGAAAGGTCACGTGAGTTTTAGCGTGGCAAACGTTCCAAAGAGAGAGGAAGAGAGAGAGGAAATGCTGGCAGAATGGCTCGCTCGCCCACACTTACCATTGCCAAACCTTTTGGCCCAGCCCACTTGTTTGTGTACTGTTACCGTGGTAACTGTGTTGAGTGGGGGCCCTAAACGAGCTACCGTTGGAAAGATGGTGGGGGGGAAGGGGATGAGAAAGGAATAAGCAGCATCTTACTCAAGTGGCCAAAAAAAACTTCGCAATCATTCCACTGCACAAACTCTCTCTTTCAGCTCTCTCTATACAAGCAGTTAGCAGGTTTATTAAAGCATGACTCTGGCCATTTTCAACTTCGACCCAACTGTCTTGTCATTTTCCATCATACTAAAGGATTCTGGCTAAAATCTCTCCAGCTGCTTCACTGTAGAGCTATTTACATCACTAGGCTTCCAAAGGCTCTCCAGTTTCAGTCCTATAGGGCCAATGGACGCTCAAAATCAGCACCTCAAGGTGTGTCTGTATCAACACAGCCTCTGTAATGATACATGCTACAAAAATGTAATTGAAATCTATCTAAAGTCACAGCTTTTGTCCAGTTGTTTTGTGGCAACTTTGGCCTTATTTGCACTTGCTGTCTCACCACTATACAGAGTAGAATGAAATTTCCTGTGTGTTTCTGCTGTGTAAAGTAACACAAGATAAATACTGAATGTTGTGAAGTGATGGATAAACTGAAAATGACCCTGATAGCAGACTCATTACACTCACCCTATGTCTATCCAACATCAAGCTGATGAATAATTTGATTGCATTTACAGTATATCCCCCCCTACATAGTTTTCTCATTGGCACAATGTCAGACTGATATATCCAATTGTAATGTCTTCCCTACATCGCCCCTACATCATCCCGATGTAGACTACATCATCCCCATGCTGTCTGGAGATCGTTTTAAAGTTGTGCTTCAACAGTAAAACTCTGATGGAATGTCTACTTCAGACCATCATAGGCAAGATGCTTTTTCTGGGTTTCAGCATGATTTATTATATTAAGATGGAGCCCTATGGAGCCCTACCAGATTTTGGCCAGAATGAATTGGTATGATGGAAAATGAAAAATAGGATCCAGGTCACGAAAGGCAAAATGTTAAGCTTTAAGTCTGGTGGAGTCCAGCTGTTATTACTCTTTGTGGACACAAAACATTCAAATAGCACCTAGTTAAGGTCAGGCTATCAAAATAAATTGGCTGTGACAGGGGTGTCCAATCATGTGCCATGGAGGGCCAAGAGGCTGCAGGTTTTAATTCCAGCCAAGACCTCCACCAGGTGACTTCACTGATCACCTCACCTTGTATCAGAAAGGAGGAACTAATCAGTGAAATCACCTGGTGGAGGTCTTGGTTGGAATGAAAACCTGCAGCCTCTTGGCCCTCCATGGCACATGATTGGACACCCCTGGGCTATGACCTTGCATTTGACTGTCAAGGTGTCCTTAAATCCCCAAGTACTTGTCCTGTCCTTGGAGACCCTATTCTGGAGAAAACTCTTCTTTGAATGGTAACATAGATTTTGTGAAAATTCTAACAGTGCAAATAAAAGCAACATTCTTTCTTTCTTTTTTGACCGAATGCCAATGTGGTCCTTGATCCCTTTTCAAAAAAATACAGCTATCATAATACTTGGGTAGTGTGTGTATTTCTTGATCTTCTTGATGTGTGGAACTGAAGAGGACATTCTTTATGCTGGCATAAGGTATAAATCCACTTTTAAAACTTTGCAGAAGTCATTCTCTTTGACAGTATAAAATCAAGACAAAAATTAAATAAAGAAAAAAGGAAAAAAGAAACCAAGAAAACAAGCAAAGTCTATGACATATACAGTAATTGGACTGGTGATATATAGACATTTATTTATATTTGGGTTAATGAAACGTGACAGGGAAAGGAAACAACGAGGGACGGATGACGAGACAGTTTGATGTCATGACAAAGACGCCATGAAGATGGGATGTGGTAGCGGACACGGTCGAATGCGTGCACAACACACACGCACAGACACACACAGACGCGCGCACACACACACACACACACACACATAAACACACACACACACAGGAAAAAGGAGGAGAGGGAGGAGGAAGAATGAAGGTGAAAGAAATATTTGAAGACATGCACCTCTATTTTACGGCCTTCTACCACGGTGCCATGTAATTTCTCTCTGGCCCTGTCGGCGTCCACGCTATGTTCGAAAGTTACGAACCCAAAACCCTGCATGCAGGATGGAAAGAGGCAAGAACAACATGCAGATTATTTTATACATATTATAAACAACATTACAGTGAACCACTTCAAAGAAGATTAAGACATTTTCCCATGGAATCTGAGAAAGAGTGCCTTATAGAAAAAAAAAAAAAAAACAATTTCAAGGTTCAGAGTTTCATTCCAAAAATTAGACATAGAATATTAACCTTAGAATCTGTCTTAAGACCTTTGCTGGCAAAAGAGGAATCTTTTCTGGTGCAGTTATCTAAAACACTGAAAAGGAACGTCATAGTTTTTAAGAATTTCTATGCAAAACAGTGTTTTGGAATGAAAGTCTTCCAGCTTTTTCTGCCATTCAGTACTTACATCCTCCCCATAAACTCAAGCCTTGTGGGTTAACAACATGTGACTCACTAACAAATGCATACTTTTATAGCAGGGGTTTATGATAACTGCATACAACATAGATACCCATAAAACAACATCTACTGTGCTGTTCCCATATCACAAGGTAATAAAGCAAATAGACACCTTTGATGGAGTCATAACAGAGGAAATTAAATCCACCAGAAGAATGGAAGCAAATCAAATTGCCTTATGGCATGGTATTAGCAATGAGGAAAACACAAGACTAATAATGAGAAATAAAGAGCATCAGCCAAATTACTCTGGAATACATACAGGCAAATAAAATCATCTTGATCTGAAAAGTTGAGACAGGCTTAGCAGTTTTATCGCCAAGGATTTGACACTAAAAACAGTCTGACAACAAGAAGGTACAACAGATAGTGTCTGGTATATGAAGGACATTCCAATTTCTCATTTATTGATCAACCATCACTACCCGACTTGCCAAGCCAGGCATTTTAATCAAATAAGCTGGAAAGATACCACTCAATTAACTTTGGTACATCAGTTTAAACATTTGTGTCAATATGGTAATCATATTGTCCCTCATTGGTAAGGTTGGTTGTTGAGTGTATCATTGTGTGTACACATCTTGTGGCACTACATAATAAGAACAAGAAAATATGTTTCATAAGGTCACAATCTTAAAATGAGTACAATGAGTCAAATGTACTTCCTGGGTGCTATGGCAAAAAGGGGGACAATCAAATGGGGCAGTTATAAACCTCAATGTAACAACAACATATTGCCATGTGATGTTCAGAAAGCAGCTAGTAACAGTTTCAGAACAACCAGGGCATATCTCTACATCATTCATCATAAATTCTAATTGTTGATTCAGTGATAGTCTACAATAATTTGATAATTTTGCTGGACATTTCTGCATTCTTCCTGTTCAATTTTATAGACAGGGAAAGTTGTGACAATTATGTTTGAAAAGCTACCATAGCTTGAAGTTATACTGGACCTGGGTTGGAAATAGATGAAACAGATGAATTATCTATGTTATTCATGTATTCCATTCTGCACATCTTCACTGAATGACAACAAGATGACAAGACTGCTGGGGGTATTTAAGAAAGTGGGTTTCCTGACCTAACCAAGTTAATGGAAACCTGGAATTTTTGGTTTCAAGAAGCAAGAGTGGATGAACTCTAGGTCAGTCACAATGGTAATTTATCCTCAAGTTACACTACAAGTGAAATGCCCATGAGCAGAGTTGAGTAGCGACTGCTGCTGAGCTTCTCCAAAGTAAATCGACTGGACTTGCAATACCGGCATCTTGCGCTGTGAAGGGAAGCGCCTCTGAAGCAGTGCTGCATGCTTAACTAGGCCCCACCTTACATTTGTTAAAGTGACACACTGAGGTGTGAGCACTGTCTAGCAAAAAGGGAGGTCTACATGCCCTGGCTGCACTGTTTGTAGAGTCAGGAGCCACACTCTTGATTGAACCAACGCATCTGTGAAACGCTGATGGAACTAAAATGTTCCACTGTTGCTCAGTAGCAGGATTACTTAACTAGCTAACCCGGTGTCATTTATGTGGGAGATAGATAGATCGGACTTGGGGTGTCCTATACTTAGTGAACCTGTCTACACTGAAGCCTAAATTTTTCACTGTAACCAGTTTCTTACTCAAAAATTGTTAAAAGCCTGACTGTCTTGCTTTCCTAGAAAGTAACAACTTTCAGGTACTTCATCTTAAAGTTCACTGTGAACATGCTACAGTCAGGTTCAACCAACTCTGAGCTGACAGAACTCATCATAATCAGCTGCTGTGAATCCAGAACTTGGGGTATGCCATGTTGGCTTTGTTACTCAGAGTTCAGGGTTACGTGCAGGGTTTCCCTTCTGCAACACTCCCCTGGAAATATCCAGCTAGAGTCTGGGATAGCTCTGTGCTGCCATTCTGATCTGTGAAGCAAAATAAGCAAAGAGCCACCAGTCTTCCATCCAGTCCTATACAATCCGTATGACTGGGAACCAGGGCTGCCAGTTAAATAGACACATGCAACAGTACTTCATCTAATTATACTGAAGGAATGTCACCAACGTTTTGGGAGACTGTCCCATTGGTCACTCTCCTGGACAAGAACATAGACATCAGATGTACCCATGTCTTCTGAGTGATTGCTGGCCCCGGTGCTCCATTTGACACCTAAGCATGCATTACATTGAGGCCACTAGCATTATCCAGAATAGCAAGACTAACCTTTAAGTTATACAAGGTTGTTAAAGATATTCTCTTTCAGGTTTCAGGTCTCCTTCTCTTTCAACAACTGCATTTGTAGCTGCACAGTCTTCCATTGCCTCATTTTCCATATTTCAAGAGAGTATGGCAACTTGAGAGTGTATCATTGTAAATGACAGAGCATTTAGTTTCAGAACTGCAAAAGCCATAACTGCAATAGTCTCATTTTTTTAGATAATTCTAGTGACACAGCACTACTCAACATAATATATGCTGAACTGCTAGCATGGAGCATTGGAACCAGTGAAGACCTATGGATGATTTTGGTGTCTATCTTCTCATGACTTATTCGTACATTCTTCAGTGGTAGAATCTACCCAATAAAACTCAGTGTATTCCATTCAATGAAAAACAAAATTCTGATGGATTTTTCTGGACCGGACAAGTTAGAGGCAGTCATTTCAAACACATAAAGTAGAATCCATAAGAATGTTTAGTAGCCATATACCTTACCTTAGAGCCACGCTCGTTGAAAATGATTTCCACATCTAAGATTTTGCCAAATTGCTGTGAAAAAAGAGAAAAAATGATATCTGTTATCCTACATTCTCTCATACTCTCTCTCGCATTACTTCATTTCAAATGAACTGTATTGTCTCATGTTATTGGGACATTATGATGCATTATGGCTCTCACCTCAAACACTTCATATCTAATGTTTTTTGCTTTTGATTTAAGTTGTTAATACACATTTTAGAGGTGATCCTTTAAAAAGAAAGGCTATGGGAGATATAGTATTTTCAAAATCCTTCATGGCAGATGTAAATATTGTATCTCATTTCAACAGTCTCATCATCATCTTTGACACCTAAACATATTTATATTTATATTTAACATACCGTTTTCTTACCGGTTTGCACATGAAAACTAGTGCATGCATTTATTTTCACCTGATTATTTTACTGTAACTATTCAAAATTCAGCAGCACCATTTTTAATATAACTGAGGAAAACAGACTGTGGGCACCCAATCGGTTCCACAATCAATCTTAAATTTATTTTATATCTCTGAACATATTTACTATGTTATGATATACTTGGTACTTGTGAGACAAATAGAAGTTGTCTTTTACTGGCCCAAATGAAGAGCCAGTGTTAAATAAATCAATAAATCAGACACACAATGGGCTTATACAGACTCTGGAGCCTCTATTTCTTGCAGCTGTGATGGTAACATGTATATAATAATTATGATTTTAAATAAAACAATTCCAAAACTTGAACTTGACCCTTGCATTTGCAGGAATATTTTAACACGTTAAAAAAAAAAAAAAGATCAAGTATCAAATATTTTCACTCTCTGCGATGTGATGTCAGGTTCATGCCTTGTCCTTTCCTCTTCCAGAGACATAAGAAATGTGATCATACCCAACAAAACAAAAGGTTAAATGCTAATTTAACATGCCAGAATGGAATCCCCCACCACTCATTACAGCAGTGTGGACAGCACCACTCCGCCAGATGTGCCAACACACTTAATGTCATTCTTGCAAGTCACTGTTTAATTCAGCTCTGTGTACAGCAAAAATCAAAGCTGAATAGAAAATCAAACAGAATCTGTAGAGTGTGGCCCCCCTTTTACCGACACTCTGCAGAGCCCCAAGCAGGGAGAGAGGGGACCCCGGTCCATTTACTGCATCATCATGTGGCCTAGACACAGTGTTATGTCTATCGTCAGGCGAGTGCTGATGGTGAACGCCCATTTCTTATTTAATTGGTCTTTCCACTATAGACTGTTTTAGCACTTCACTTACATTTTTCAATTGCTTACTTTATTTTAGAAATTTTATATGGCCTATGGG
>OMLB01015097.1:0-66446 GCA_900302555.1 Myripristis jacobus
TTTCGCATTTTAGGTTGTTATGTTGTCCTACTGGTTAAGGTTGGGGTTACGGTTAGAGTTAGAGTTAGGTTAAGGTTTGGGTTAGGCATAGGTTGGCTATGGCTAACATTAGTGAAAGGCTGTGGAGAGTGAACGTAAGTCAATTAGAAGTTCCGTCGCTGTACTAGGAAAAGCGAACCCGCCTTCCGTGCTGTTCTAATCCACCAGAGCAGTTAAGGAGTCAGTTAGCTCTGGTGTCTGAGGAGAAGATGAAAACCAGGTGCTTCTCGTCAAAGTTATCTCCAGTGTTAACTCTTTTCACATCACAGGTAAGATAAACTGAATTTTACGGTCAAAGTGGCGATATTAATGCTAGCCAAACGCCATTCTGACCTATTCTAAACAGCGTTTGAACACACAGTTTGGCGGTTAACGTTAGCTAACATTAGCTAACGTTAAACCTAAATCACCTCGGTGTGACCCACCATGACTCCACTTTATCAGGTCCGCCTGTACAGTTTAATGCAACAGCTCTGCCGTCATTTTTACCATTTAAGAAAATGTATAATGTTCAGTTTGTGTTGACATTGTGGAGAATGTGTAAATTTAACTCTGTGTTTATTACTGAGGTTGTAGTTTGCAGAAGTCTTGTACTGGACTACATTATATTGAGAGGTGTTTCTAATTTTTTGTCCTCCGTATTTATATACAATGAAGGGGACAGAATAGTGGAAACAGCTCTCAATAAAATGCAGTCCAGTACAACAGCAGCACTAACTATGAGCTCAATGCCAAACATAGAACTGAATTAACACCTCTATTACTGTGACAACAAGAAAACCTGAGCATCATAGGCAGCAGGAAAGGAAACCTCATGGTAGAACAGTTGTATTGGGTTGTATTAGATTGTGCAGGTGGAGCTGATGAAGTGGCCACTGAGTGTTTATGTTGTGTAAAAACAAGAAGTGGCAGTTGTTGCTTGCTAAAGATCATTTAGTGTTTATTTATTCATTTGACAACAACTGAAAGGCACTGAAAAGCAGGGTCATTCTCAGTGCTGACACATAGATCAACATGAGCTAAACGTTAGCTGACTTGCTGTTGTATTTCACACTCCAGTCTTCTAGTCAGTTGGAATTAAACGTTGCACGTTTGAATTTTGAATTTGTGTTCAGGACAATGACATGGTCTATCTGAATATGCACCATCTGAACTCCTCCATGCTCAATAATTCTATTTTCTACACAATCAATCAATTAATTAACCAATCAAGAGGGAACCACATTTTAATTTCACTATACAACCTATTGTATAATGACAAATAAACTTCCTTGTATCCTTGTATCCATGTATCTTAAGGAGCTATTTTCTTCTACATTTCCTTTCTATATTTGCTTAGAATATTCAAAACATTAGATGTCTGCAGAAATACCCAACCTGGAGGCTATTTCACAATTCAGCTTAAACAAGTTAGCCAATAACTCCTTACAAATGCTGTCTAGGGAAAGATTATTAATCAACCAATGACTGAAACATATTCCCAATAGCATAATCTTCAGAGTTATCCAACTTTTTAAACGTGACTTGTGGAGTACCCTCGATCTCAGCAATTGATTTGTTAATTTACAGCTACGCTTGAACAACTTAATGTTAGCATTATAACACAAAACTCTGCACACAAAACTGTGTTTATAATACACTCATTTGCCGAGTCTCAGCTTGTGTAGTGTGAGACAGTCCATCTTGAATAATCTCTGCCCCAGCTGATGCTGTGGGCTGTGCTCAAAGGCCAGTGTTGGGCGTGTGGGTCTTCTGAAACAGCTGCTAGGTTGAATTTCAGCTGAGTGTCAGTTTCATCTTACTAAAACACAAAGTCTAGCTGGATCCATTTGATCAAGATCAAACGACTATGGCAGGTGAGTCTCTGCAAGCCCTAATTAAGTCTGGCACCTCCACTGTGCACCCATGATAGCCCGTTCCTGCATGGTGTTTCAGCTCAGCGAGTCACTGAGTTTTATCTTTCTGAGTGTCTTCATGACATTCCCTGCTCTAGGATGGCTCCTTCAGGGATCCATCAGTGAAGAATGTACCTGACGCTGTGGCTATGTTGAAAATGAAATGTATGCAGACCATCTGCAGCGTGGATGTGCTGCAGAATCTTTTTGCGCACGTATGGCGAAGGGTCAGTCATAGGCAAAATAAGTGAGTGTTTGTTTTAGGGTTGTGTGGGATTGCATCCTCAGTCCCCACTCATCCCCAGCACAAGGCTGTGAAACTTGTACCTTTCACCAAATTTGTGTGTTATTGTTAAGTTCCCATTTACAGACTACAGTTGGCTATGTAAGGGACAAGTTACTAAGCTAAGTTATTCATTTTCTGTATACTGGTAGGTTAATTGAAAAGACTGGCTTATTTTTACATTTGTAGAGCAGATCTCTTCGGTGCATATACAGCACTTATGTGCTCCTCTCACATGTGGTGTGGACAGTTTCCTTCATCAAATATTACCTTAAAAAAAGAAATGACTCAGGTGGTCGTACATGTTACACAACATGTCTGGAAACCTAATATGAATAGTTTATTTTTTTATATAAGATGCCATAAAAACATTGCATAGGCAGAGTTTTCCTTCAGTATGCTATATTTACAAGAGAAAAAACAGTTAATCAGTTGACTATGCCACTGATTCATTTTTTCAGCCTCATTTTTAGAAGTACACTCAGGGTCTTCCAAAGTGAATTGTTTTAATTATGCTGATGGACTCTGGTGTGTTGTGAGTCCTCGCTGGAAGTGAGAGCACAGGATATGCACTTTGTAATTTAAATCTTGGACAGAACATCAACCATTCACAGGTGTCAATGTGCAAATTTGTGGTTAGCTTCAATGCTTGAAAAAAATCAGATACAGTGCACTGCTGGTGTCCAGTGTCCTGTGTTGGTGTTTTGGTGTTTAAGGAAAATTAAATTGAAATGAATTTAATAGGAATGCACAACGTTGGATTTAAGGCTGCTATCGGATATGCTGATATTTTCCAACTCCTTTGGCCGATTGCTGATGCTGATACTGATATATGCACCTAATTGCAGAGAAGTCTCACCAGTGGTGGAATTAACACGTTATTATGCCTACTCTCACCATGATTGCCCACTGGCAGCTGCAGACATAAAATACAATTTCAAATTGTATACATTTACTGGGCAAACTAAGAAAACTACTTCATCTTAGGTTATGGAGAACATGCCATAGTTATTTTACATTTTCTTTCAAACAAAACTGTAAGATTCATCTTACTTAAAGAAGTTTGGCTCATGCTCTGCCTGAGACTATTTCAAATTTGACTTATTTCACATATCATGTGAAAAGCATGCCATATTGGCAGAAATTTTCATTTTGGGCCAATGCCGATATTTCATTATAAAGCCAGTATCAGCTGATACTGATGACATGCTGATATTGTCAATCCCTACAATTTAAAGTGCATATATGAACAATAGGCTCCTTCACCATTGCATGACAGATTGCAAACTTTTGTTATAGATTTTGTGTGACGTCCCTTTTTGACAAAATAGTACTACAGTGTACAGTAATACAGTGCCCAACCTCAACAGTCAAGCCAGCATTGTAAGTTTGGAGATGCACATTTGGCAGCACTTGCACGTAGGGGTGAGCTGACTGATAGGCAGGTGATGGTAATCAGCTGATAACCATTTTATATAGGTCATCACCACTTCAACTTTCCAATCATTAGAGTGCTCAAACATACATACAGCGGTTTGTGGCAGTCAGATGGGCATTGCTAGGCTATGAATGTTGTCTGTCTGACATTGGCAGTTTTGATGTTTGATTTCTGTGTTTCATGCGGTTTGACCAGTGACTAGAAAAAGTTTAATTAGTGGGACAGAGGCTATGCTGCCAAATGGTAAACGTTTGATATGCTTTCAGTGTAAATAGGGGAGCAAGAAGCACCATGATAGTATAAGACTTGACTTGACTTCATTTGCACATGGAGAGGCCATGCTTGCTGTGTACTTTGACATCATGGGCCATTTTTAATCTAAGGTTGGGGTAAAATTCTGGATCACATTGGATTGGTGATTGGCAGATCACACTAAAAAATTGGCAAGCCTCAGTGGCCCCCAGAAAACCTGATGAGTACACTCCTGATTATTGTTTTTTTATATATCTACATCATCTTGGAACATGTAGATTTTCTCTGATCCTTGCAGATTTGCTGCAGCGCTCAGTGAGGTTTGATTGGGACCATCTGTGAACAGCTATATTCAAGTCGTTCCACCGATTTTCAAAGGGAGACAAGTCAGGGCTTTGGCACGGCCACACAAGGACTTGCACATTCTTGTTCTGAAGCCATTCCACAGATAATTTGGCTGCATGGTTATGGTCATTGTCCTGTTGGAACATAAAGTATTATCCCCATATGAAACCTTTAGCACTCTGAAGCAAGTTCTTAAGAATTTGCCTGCATAGTATTTGACTGTATGACTGCACATGAACGTTTATGCAGTCACGTGAATGCCTTCATTCTAGGCTTTCCACTGATCTGATCGGCTATATTGGATTGGCCGATATTTTGCATTTTATGCAATTTGTGTGATCGGCTGTAATGTCTTAATTCGCCGATCCGATCAGTGATGTCATTGTCATGTTGAAACTTTTTGCAGATGCTCCCATTGCATTGTTTTATCTGTCTCATTTACTCCAGAAGTTCCACACCGCCGCCATGTTAGTTTTGAGCCCTGTCACTATGTGACGGACAATAAAGTTTTTTGAATCTTGAATCATTCGCTGTCGGATTCAAACAAATATGTCGGTGGTGTGGGATTTCTTCAAAGTGTCTGAGACAGATAAAACTCAAGCTCAGTAAACGGTACATAAGTATATACAGTAAAGTTTGCATTATAGCTGAAGACTCCAGTTTACGTTTCATCAGACCACAAAATCTTTTGCGTCATGCTTTCAGTATTTCACATGCTTTTTTGCAAACTTTCTGTGTTCCTGTTCTTTTTTTTTTCCTCCCAGTTTCTTCTAGCCACTTTTCCACCAGTTGAGACTTGTGGAGTGCCACTGTGATTGTTGTCCTTCTGGCGAGCTCTCCTATAACAGCCAAGGAACTCTGTAGTTCTGTTAACTGTGCACTTGGTTGGATGACCTGTAGCAGTAAACTCCCCAGTGTTTATGAAATTCATTTATGTCCTTCCGCTGATCTATGGTTTCCTCCAGTTTTGTCTGAAATCTACAAGGCTTGACCTTGGACTTGAGATTAATAAGATTGAATACCTTCTGAAAGTAGTGTAATTATAGAAGTCTATTTTAGGGATAGGATCTGTGAATTCAAAGCTGACAATAGCATATGACTAATGTACCAGCAGGGAAACTGCCCTTCAACTGTAGGATCCGGGTTCAAGTCCCTGTAGCTGGTGTTATGATGCAAGATGGCTGAATCCCGATCAGCTGCAGGGGTGCTGTTATGTAGCTGACCTGTGCTTTGACCTCCCTGTGGTAGGGGGGCAGCAAATACACTAATTTCAGCAACTAGATAATTTCCCTGTGGAATCACACTGTTATTATTAACTATATGCCAGGGATGCACACGTTGGTTACGAGGATGTTTAATGTGCCCCCAACCGTTTCAAATTAAAGCCCACTGACCCACGCTTTATTTAGAGTCTGATGTCCATCATGCAAACAAACCAGTAATCTCATGATCGTTTTGTGAAGTGTTTCCCTAAAATTGCTTTATTTTTGTCAAACAGAATAGTCCACATTAAAACAAATTGGACACCTCAATATCTCAAGTGCTGCAATAGGATCGCTTCCTTGGTAGCATCAGAAAAGTTCCCCATCCTGCAACTACCTTGCAAATGTCCTCTGCTAGTTCTGCAACCGCTGCAACCTGTTCTTTCTCAAAAGTTGTAGAAAGAAATAGAGAGGCCTATATTGTATCACAAAACTATTACCTTTAAACAATTTTCTTCCTCTGCCTTTCTTTCTATCTTCTGGTAGTTATTGATGGAATGAAATACGAATTTTCTACAACATTTCCTCTAGGATATAGACTTGAGCAAATTCACAAAATCACTCCATCACCCACCATCAGTGGCTATTTTAGACCGTCTGAGACACTTGGAGATAAAATACAAATTGCACTTCTTTATATTTCATTTGCCAAATAAGCATTGCTAATGCAGCAGGGCCGTCTATGTGATTTTAGCCATGATTTGTTTATATTCACTGTAGTCAGTCATCAGTGCTTTAACAGCACTGAAAATATAAATTTGCTTTTTGGTCCACTATAAGATATTCGTTTTTTCTTTTGTCCTTGAAAGATTTACTGAACTCTTTCAAATATAACAGGTCTAACCCATGGTCTAACCACAGTCCTGTACTGGTGGCGGTTTACCTTCACTGAAGTAGTAAGAATTGAAGTAAAAGGACACCTTGACAAAAATTGATGGAGGGTGAGCTTCACACCCTCACTCCCAAAAATGTTACTCCCAGACAGTCAAGCAATTTGAGCCAGCGATTTTCTAGGCACAATCCCACACCCTCTGCCCTCCTTAATGACATCATTTGATGCATATGGCATGATTTTAGCTAAAGTAAAGGAGGTGCTGTTTTTCATAATATTTCTGATCCCCCATATTATTGTGAATTTACATAGCCTGCCTGACTCTGCAAAGATAGACTCCACTGTCTAGTGGTTCAGCAAGATCCTGCATACATTATGATGCAAGTACACAGCACCCAGGCTTGTGATTTGGAGCTAAAAGCTCAAAGGGCTGGGTCCTGAAAGTCAAAGAGTTGAATCATCAGTCATAGACCTCTGCAGTTGAGTCAGAAGGTGGGGTTGAGGAATTTTCAAGTTTATTTATTTATTTATTTATTTATTTATTTTACTGGGCATTGCAATATAATGAAGAGTTTTGTCATAGTGAAAGGCTGACTCTGAGTCAACTTTGGAAACTGAGTCGGGTACAGCCCTGCTCAAATGCAAACAAATAAATGGTTGCACAGAGGGAATGTGGGATCAAATTAATTTTGCAAGATTCTTAGTCTGTACAGACTGAAGCTTATGTGACAGTTTACATTATCAAAGCGATCTGTTTATCTTCCTCTTTTACTTTTCCCCTGCCTCCCCACCTGCTTTTCCCCTCTCTCTTTTTCTTTGCTCTCCCTCTCTTTTCCCTCCCTCAGAATTTGCAGATGGGCTGTTTGCGCGGTGTGCAGGACGAGCGCTGTGCCAGTTGTGAGTGTACAGCGGAGGCAAGGAGAAGAAAGTCCAAGCTCACTCACACAGCAGGAGGAGCAGCACTTCCTTGTGGGATATACAGCAGAAACAACACAGTGGTGCTGCAGAGCCCACAGATACAGGTACTCTGTGAGAGAGAGTGTGTGTGTGTGTGTCTATTTTCTTCACTGGGCTTTTTGAGAAAAATAGAGACATGTAGTACTCGGAGAAAAGGCTGTGCTGAAAAGTAGTTTGTAGCCCTGCAAATTCTTACATTTGTGATTTTTAACATCAAGTCAGACTCTCAGAAAGATATTACTTAATGAAACTAAGTTACAATTTATTTTGAACGATAATGGTAATTTGTAATATTTGTTCTTCTCTGAAGAAGGTTTCAGGTCATTTAATAATAATAATAATGATAACCATACCCCCTATTTTCATAGAACAGTAAAGAACATTTAAAGACAGTTTTCAGATCCATAACGAAAAGGTAAAATCAATAGTTAGAAGAAATGTAAGGAAAGCTTTTAACTCAGAGCAGTCTTATTTGTTTTTAGTTAATTTCTAAAGTACCAAAGGTTAATTTTTACACATTTGGGTACCTCAACTAATATAATTAATAATTCATTTTGCCAGTGAGTTGAATGGTTTTAATGGATGATTACTGAATACCATTAATCCCTGGGTCTATAATTCAACATTAACCCAACATGAAACTGTAAAAGTACATGAAGATATTTACATTAACACTCTTCTTCTCGTTGACATTGTTAGGAAAATAGCAACTTCTCACTTAGGCTGTTACGAAAACATGTATGCCATTAATATTCAGGTTCCTAGGAAGCTGCACATAATGTGATTAAATGTAACCTCCCCTACATAAAGCTCGATTCTTTCATTACCATTCACTCTTCCTGAAATTTGCAGTAGCTGTCATGTTGGTGCTGTGCTATATCCTTTTATGTTAACGTCAGTATTACTTTGCTGCATATTTTGGGAAATCTGAGATTAGCCAAAATAACTTGAAAGGTACCCTTAAAGACAAAGTACTCCGTTTACACAAATGGATGCACGGTGCAAAATGCACTCAAAGGCACAGGCGCACAGGGCGTGGTGACTGTATTTTAGACTCTGATGAATGGCGAATCAGTGGATGTGATAGAGGCTGGCGTCAATCATGGCCAATCAAATCACCTCTTTTCTTTCCCTTAAAAGCAGGCCACTTTTCGCCACTGTGCTATGATGATTTGATAATACAGAGAAAAGTCTGGAACAAGTCCGCCTGAAAATCCTCTCCCAAGAGGAAACCGATGTCCCTGTGTGGGAGGTGCAGAACAGCCACGAGTGAATTTATAGCACTTTAATTTAAATTAGCTTGTGAGGAGATAATGCATTCAATCACCTTGTTGCTCTGGTTTTAGCACGGTAGGTCCATTGCGCTGTGTGAGAATCAGTGAGGTGATACTTGGTGAAGAGCCAACTAGAACCAGTGCTGGAGTGTCGTGATAGTTTGACTTTGGGAGGGTGGGGGCAGTTCCAGATATCTGTAAGATTTTTTTTTTAATGGGTGAGGAATGTGTATCGAAGTTTGTAAGGTTCTGAATAGGATCTGTTTCTGCATGCTTTGTGTGGTAAAGCCATGAAAATAGCTCACAACACAAATGCACAATGTACCATTAATCTAGTCTGAGCATGTAGGCATTGCAGGAGCAAGCCCTGGGAATGCCTGACACCAAAACTGCACTGCTCCACAGGACACGCCCTCCACTGCACCTCTCCTTCCACTTTGCCGTAGTCAAGGTAACGGAGAAAAACCAAAATACCAAATGGGCATAGTTTAGAAAAGTCCTGCAGTCACGCCCAACAAAAATACCACCTTACCAGTGCAAAGCTGTGCCATGCCATGAGAATAGAGCCTTGATTGTAAATCCAACTGTATTTGACAAACGCTTTATCTTCTAAACTGGAATTCAAACTACAACGAGGAGTCCTGGGTCAGAATTGGCTGTGTGAAAATGTGTTCCAGCCCCCTGCTGCTTATTTATGTATGAATGTATAAAAATATGTGTATCAAAATAAATCATTATGGAGGTAAAATTATTGGAACTAAACATATACAATTCAACAGAAACATATATAACAGAAGTCTTGTGCTATTCATAATTTAACTTATCTGCATCAAACATGATAATCTTAATTAGTAAATTCATAATCTTAAGACTGTTTCATCAGAATCAAAAAATATTTTATATTTTATGCAGATTGCTGTTTTTGTCATTGAGTGATTTCACATTGTTTGCATAGATCCTGAATCTGTAGTCTTTGGATTGGGAAGCAGGAAAGACTGGAGATTCAGGCTCTGTGGTGGCTGTATGTCAGCAGTTAGGTTTAGAGAGGTCTCTATCGCAGGATCTATTTGGTGGATCGCCATGAATTTTGGTGACAACTTTCATGTTGGCTAGAGGTTGAATTCTGTCAGTACTGGTGACTCCATAGCCTTTCCAATAGCACCAGTGGCAGGCCAAAATGTTACAACAGTGGCAATGGTGATAGTGATGGTTGTAAGAGTTTAAATTTTGTGACAGCATGTTAGCTACAGGATAAAACCTTGCAATTTTGGTCATGCCACTTTTCCACCTTTTTCATGATCCTTCCTTCAGCTTCACAACTACGACCAAATGTAGATGCCAGTGGGACATCTACGTTTGAAATAATGCACTTGTTACATTACTGCCAATGGCGGTGACTGCACAGTTATTTGCAAAATAATGCATGTACTGGATTTGACATATCAGAAAGGCACCATTAGTAAAGTGTTCATTTTTGACCTTCCTGTCTCTATTAACATTATGCTGTCCCCTTCAATCTACCTGCACTGCTTTAGTGTTACACTATCTTAGCCACTAGTTAAAAACAAGCTCATGTATAAAGTGAAGTAATCTGGTCACCCAGGATTGTTTTTGCAAAAAATGTCAAACTGCTGAGTCACAGAAAACTCAGATAAAGAATGAGACAGAAAATAAAACTTAAGTTGAATTTTCTCATATATGATCGGTCACAAACTGTCATGGGGCACAGATTGCTTTACCACCTGGTAATAGAGAATTCTTGTATGAAAAGTGGTGGCTGGTGTCCTCATGTTCCTCATATTTTAAAACCAGAGCAACCGGGTTTTATTTAGGCGTCCAGTGGAACAAATGGTTATACCTGCCAAATAATTAATCTTTCACTTGGGTATCTAGATGTGAATATAAATGGGTGTTTTAGAAGTGTAGGCTTATTGATTTCCTTCTTCCTGTGGAAGCTTGTTGTGAAATGTCAGGTTGAGTGATAGCACTTAAAGAACTCTGCCATGCAGCGTACATCAGTTATTAGTCTGACTGGAGGGAGCTTTGCTTTCTTTTTATGGAAAATATTTTGTCTTTTGCCGCAACACAATACAGTCAGCACGTTTCAAGGATATCTGTTGTGTTATCAGTATTTGGTTGTCCCAAAACAGATTAAATGCATTTACAGTCAAAGGAGTATAGACTATTATAAATTGTGTAAGTCTGACCTGTCAGCCTCATCATTAACTAGGTAGTGGAAACGATAAGGAGTGCCTCTGTTCCACCATCAGAGCTCTTCACCTTTTGTTTTCTAGTCAGACCTTGACAGAATGGCTTAAGGAGGCAAATAATTTCACCCTTTATATCTAAACATCGGACAGTTCAAATTCCTCTACTTCTAACATCAGCAGACAGACATAAGATTGGATCTGTGTCAGTAAGTGAGCACCTAGTTTTTCTCTGATGTTTCATTATGTAGGACTAAAGGCTGGCCTACTAAGTACTAAGTACATCTCTGGGAACTTGTAGCTGTTCCTGAGTTGAATCAAATTTATGATAACATTTTAATTCATGTGTGGTTATTATTCCGAGCCATCCAGTCTGCCAAGATGTTCACTTGTCCTGCCAAGATTTTAGTTATTTTACTGTTTATCTGCATGAATATTTTATTCAAATTGATCCTTGAAAAAATAATACTTCATTAAATGTAACACAATAAATTTCCTCTTGAATGCATGTTTACAAATGTATTGTTGAGATTTGATAAATTGTTGGTCAATAAAAGCATTTTGTTTTAATGGCTGTTTTACTTGGGCCAGAGATTAATATTTAGTGCCGCAACATTTAGTAAATTAAATGCTCAGTCTGATAATTAATCTTTTCTTTCTTAAGTCTCATATTTTCTTATTTTACTAATGTGTTCAGTTGGGTCTGCCACCTAATTATATGAAGAACTTAATTCTGATGCAGTAATGCCTTTTAGGATTTCAGCACTTGTTCTCATTTTTCTCAAAACAAGAATGGCAAAAAAGGCAATTTCTCGTAAGTATTTTAAAGACAGACATTTAAACCCAAATTCCCCCTAGGGATCAATGAAGTATTTCTCATTCTGATTCTGATGCAACTATTTTCATTTTTTCTCTCAGTGTCCAATGGTGCCATGGCCACAAGGTGCCAGAACATTGTGGGACGTATGGCTCTCCCAGCGGGTGTACCTCACCCTATCCTGCAGCTCCTTGTAATTGTCTGTGGCCATTTACTTGGTTGTCAGGGTCAAGGTAAGAATTAGATCTTTCCTTCCCACTGTCAGACCTGTGCCATGAAGGGCCATGCTGGACTGATCCCAGTAACACCCAGTTTGGCCAGGACATATTTTCACTGCCTATGAGAATAGAGAGGCTCTACTGTTCTTAAGGAGATATGACAAAATGAGATAATAATACCTGTGCCTCTGTAGTCCGTTTTTTAAGAAATCATCCAGCTGAATGTGTTGCCTCCTTCTTCACTGTGGCAACCTTAATGTTCCTCTCAACCAAAAAGTAAATGGCTGGGCCAATATATCTCACAGTTTGGACCTGGAACCAAGCAAGCTGGTGTAGTGGAAATAAATATGAAACCATGAATTTCATGGCAGAGCATAACCTTGTAGTAAAATGATACAAGTGGTGCCAATTTCCCGATATGACTACACAATTTTCCCATGAAGTTCCTGAATGCCTTTATGTTCCTGGGACAATATGGTGCTGTAGTGTTGTTTTTCTACATGGATGTTTATTTCATCTTCATCCTTGGACTGTGATTGGGGTTTTCAGGATTTTGTCCATTCATCATTCAGCCACCCACCAGGGGTAGTTTTGAAATTTTTCATACAGTATTATGTTTTTCTGTTTGAATGTCTCATCGGCTGGTCGCTAGTTTGGAGACCAGATTTAATCCTCACATCCTAGGGAGACAAGGCCGCTATGCCCTCTGCTGTCAAAGCACTTTACTGGCCTCCATCCCTCCCTGTGGTTGGTTTTATTTATAGCATGGCGGGAATTGCCACACTAACAAGTGACAAGGGCTCAAAATACACACACACACACACACACACATGCACACACGTGAACCACATGACTGCCAAGTTTAAGGGGTGGTAAGGGGCAGCAACAAGGTTAATGCACGGGAATTGGGAGTAGTGAGTGGTTTAATATTCAGCCCTCATAAAATGAGGTCTGATTAATGGGCCTCAACTGTGGCATATGCCAGGGTGAATCGTGTGGGAGGACAGGCGAGGACAAGTGCCAGACCAGGAGAGGATTAGAGGCATTCTTAGACACAAGTATAAAACATTTATATGGCATTTGTAATCATAAATGCGCAGTTGCTCTACATGGAAAGTGTGCAATGCTTAATCAACTTTTTTATTTGAATAAGCTGAATATTGAGAAATTTTGACATTTGATTTTTATGCAAAAGTTATGCTTGAATATATATATTTTGACAGATAAAGAAGGTCCCAAAAAAGACTTACCCTTCAAGTGGAAAAATGTCTGTAGAAGGGGTGATAACTTTGTTTTATTTGCTTGTCTTGCATTGAGAAGTTAAGATTCATTGCTGTAAGGGTAGAAATCCGTGAGACAAAGGCAAGACCATAAAATCTGAGTGAATCACGTCTGAAGTTTGTCAGGAGCTGTAAATCACAATGGAAAGCAGCGGACTGTTGGGCAAAAAAGGCACAAAATGCATAGAGGCTTCACTTAATGTGGACTCATTGTGGCACATGGGTAAATTCCACTGATATTTGTCTGATCCCCTCTCATGTCAAATGGTTCTAAGAAATTTAAAATTAGTTTGTTAATGTGTAAGAAAATAGGCCTTAAAAGAGAATATCAGTGTCATTTAGATTTATAGCCCATTTACTACTCTCTACATCTTGCTGACATTTCCTTGGTCATTTAAGATGCAAAATTTATGGTTTCAAAACTAACTTGAGGTTAGCTGGTTGACAAAGGCATCCTCAATAAAAAAGACATAAATGTGACAATAAAGTTTGTAAGGCAACATGATTTTGAGGGTTTACTTCCTTTGGATGTCAGGTGATTGACAGTACGCAGACTATGAACTATTTTGTATACTGATATGAAAACACTGAACTTGGATGCAATAAAATAGGGATAAAACAGAAACTTAGATAAACCCAAATCAAAGTTTAATATTTATTGTGATGAATGATCTAGCTTGGGCAATTTTAAATTTGATGGAAGTTGTTGGTCATACAAAAATGAATATTAGCAATGGTTTCCTCTGCATGTGTCGTAACTTACACTGTGTGTAGAAACCATCAGGTATAACAGGGGCAACCTAGATCATTGGCACAGACGGCCACTGCTTTACAGCGGCTCATAAAAATCCTGCAGAGTGTTTTTTGTGAACTGACCTGCCAAGCTGCTACCATTTCAGTGACCTACAGTATCATGCCCTCTTTATATTATTGAGACCTTCTAGGCTGAAGAAATTTAGTGTCTTTGTATGTGAGGCAATATATCAATGAGGGTGAGCCTATGGCACACCAACGATAGCTTACTATTCACACTTCACATTATATTTTTAATGCTGACAATCAGTAGTCCTCTTGTGAAAAGCAAAGACATGATGGGTATTTAAGTAATACAAAATTTGTTCTTTTTTTCAGACAACATACACAGACTACTTTTGGGTTACGACCTCCAGCAAACATGCTGGTCATTATTCAGAATGTAAAAAATGGTGGTGGCCATCTCAAGCATTTTTAATTTTGAGCTCCAGCAAATTGGTGCTGTTTAATGTGGCTTAATAACATTACCTAGATAGTGTGGACAAAATAGTCATAAGCCCACTGTCTTCCTGCTGTCTGAAAATGCTCTTGCTCAGCATGTGAAAAGGTGCAGGTTATGGCAGATTCCCAGGCCTTGCCGTTGATTGTTATTCTTGCTGGATGGAATTTGTCAAAAACAGGTTATGGTAATGGCTGTAACAGTTTATTATACCAGTGCAGCTCTTTTTTTTTGGTAAAAATGCCATGTTTCATTATTCCAAACACAAAGGCTAATACACTCATATTACATTTACATGACATACCTTATCCAGACAATGAGTATTTAAGATTCCACCACTACCTTTTAACTTGAAATACCTGTAAGAATATTTATGATATTCATGAGATTCCATTAAAGTTTATCTGTAGGATTTAGTGTTGCTGATGTAGCTACTTTGTGATTGGCAGTGCATTCCATAATGACAAATGAAGGTACTGTCATCCCCTCTCTGTTTTATGTGTTTATGGAGGTACATTTTAGGGAGCAGGTCCCACCAACAAATGCACACAGATGTAACAGATGGCAGGCACCTTGGTTAGTAATACTTCAAAATTGAATAAATGTCAAGACACACATGGATAGTGAGCAGGTAGGACAGGTTGTTCACTGTCATTTTTAAAGGGTGTAAACATTACACGAGGGATGACACACATGGCTGCTTCCGAGGGAACGAAAAACCGTGTATGACAGAGAAGCATTCTGATGCCAGATGTAAATGTAATCTAGCTAAATCACATCTAGACACAATCCTGATGCTAAACATATAGTAAAGAATGGAAATGCCAGATGTAAAGGGGTTCTTAAAAAACTGCTGTCCCTGTTAACATAGACAAAACCTTTGACTTAGTTTGAATGTTCAGGTCAAATTGTTAGGAAATGTAATGATAATTACTGAAACAACGTCCACTAACTAATAGTCACTTCTATTTTCTTAGTAATAGTATAGATATTACTTTGGTTGTTGTTGTCAAGATTTTACATGGCGCTCTGTATTTCAGTCACATGCAATACTAATTCCTTACATCTCCTCCTGTATATATATTTTTTATTTTTCTCATCTTTGAGGGTAGATAGCTTATGTTGTGTCTTGTTCTAACCACCAGAGGTCAGGGATTTATTCCTCTCTTCATTGATTTCATTTTCCTGCCGTTTTCTCAGCACAATCAGTGCATTCATACCCAGCTGTTTCAAGGATGTTGTGTAAATGAAAAACTAACAAAGAATATGCAATTATGCAATCATTAAATCATTGAAAGTTCTACTTGATTATTAATGTTATACTGCACTATGGTTTCTAGAAATGGCAATCCATAGCTGTTGCTGGCATCTGTTTTTTAGTTTTTCTGCTTCCCTCATGCTCCTAGGCCTTCTGCCGAGGCGTTCTTGTCAGGGTGAGCTATCTGATGCAGAGACACAGGCAGGAGAGCAAGCTTGTCCTATAAGATGACAGTTTGCCTTGCCAGATGTGAATAAAGACAAGTCACATTGGTGGCAGAGATAAATTACTTCATATTTCAGTAGTCATAATGTCAGTAGCAGCTAAAAATAAATAAACTAAGTGCACTGTCATGTTTTTCTAAATGTTACACAAGGTTTATTATTTAGATATATATAGCAAAAATGTGGGCTTTAGCATTGTTGTAAATCTAATCAGGCAAACAGACTTTTTTTCACTGACATTGTGGGTTGACATAACAAAATGTCTACCCCAGCAGTAACTAATCTCCTAAATTTCAAGAATTCATCATGAAAATAGCACAGGTTTGGCCATTAGAAGCCCCCTCGCCTGTCCTCTTGAAATGAATTGATGGATCTGAATTGCTGAGCAATGGCATTTCAGAACAAACGTAAGTGAAAATGCAATACCAACATCCAGCCGACAACAAGACAACAAGAGTACTGCTTTTGAGAAATTAATGTCAGAGGTTTTCCCTGGTTGTCTCAGATGGCTTTATAGACTCTGTACATCTAACCGTGAATGCCATTTCCTTTTGAACAGATTATGATTAAGACTATATATGGTATGATGATGATGAACAGAGGCATTATTGCCCCAAGTTTGAATTTGAGCAATGGACCAACACCAGCCAGTGGTCCTGTTAGGAATAAGATGTATGTTTTGAATAAACAACTTACTAGATGCATTTTGTAATGTGTATCTGGTCTGGAAACTGAAATGAATAAATGGAAAGGTAGTTATCACAGCATGTGCTATTCTCTGTCGTGTTTCTGATTGTTATTTCTGCAGTAAGTAAGATGGTGATAACACTGAAAAGTGATACAACAGAAGCGTCTTTCTCATTTTTATTCCTTTCATTTTAGTGGCAAATTTGGTCTCATACTTCACTTTAACTGGCATTAAAAAGGTCTCAAAGAATTTTAGATGAAAGTGATGAAAATTCCATGCATCATTACAGAGCCATCACAAGTAAAAGAAGTCGACAGTACATTCTTTTTTTTTTTTTTTTTAAATTTTGAACAGTTCCCTTGCTTTTGTCCACTGGCTCATAGTATCTCTTGTCATCAACTCATTTTACTTGCTCTCAAAAATTTACTTTTATCTCTCTCCTACACTTTTAGTTTTAGTTTTCCCTGGTCATGTGAATATTGTCAGGGCACTATGGTGCTGGCATAACACATCTTATTTGTTGTTTTAAATCTTCATGATTTAGGGTTTTAAGCCTGTCGTGCTGTTGCATTCACAGTAAATCAGTCCGGACAGGAGTATCATCTAAATTCCAAAAATGTACACATCAGTTTATGGTAATTCAGACAGTATTCAGTGTCTCTGATTAAACAATCAAGGCAAACAATGTGGAAGTCATTGCTGTCATACACTGGAAAACCGTAGACACAGCACTGGAGGCACTTCCAGCTCCTTGTAATGTGCCAAGATCCAACTCTGCCTTATCAGCAGCTATGGACGTCTGCCAACCACCATGCAGATTGATTTTTTTATTACCAAGAATAAATGGATATTGAATCTGTGAGTAACGGAGCGACCTGGCAATGAAGACACTAATGTATTTAAGTTTAGTGTGTGAAAGCACAGTTTGACGGCCAAGCTGATTCTATTAGTTGTAGTGTTTTACATTTATGCAATGAGAAGTGCCAAAACCCACTGGTAAAAACATGGAGAGACTCATTACGTTGGCAGTGGTCATAGTTTTTCAGTCCCTAGTCTAAGTAATGTATCACTTGTTATGCACTAGTTTTATTGGAAATAGTTGTGAGCAATCATAACATTATAGACTGCTAGGACAGTCGATTTGAGTTTTTGTTGCTAAGCAGAACGAGTTTCATTTTTTGGGAAGAAAATGCTTGTGACTGAGTCATCCTCGTGCAGTTACTTTGAGCATCCAACCTCTCAACTGAAATGTGGTAAAACAAAAAGCTACTTGCAAATTGAATATGCTTCTGTTGATGATAAATGGTCAGTTCTGTCTCGATTTGAGGACATAAACAAATGTAGATTCTATGACTGTGTTACCAGGTTACAAATTGTACTGATTTGGTTATAGTTTATGTAACAGCCTAACTCAGAGTGAATTAGAATGAGAGTGAGCAGGAAGGGCTTCATTGTCTGTATGGCTGACACAGCACTGGTTGTCGTGGAGATTCAACCTACATCCAGTTATGCAATAGTCTGTTTAAACTCTAGGCTGCTTTGCTGCCCACTGTGGGATAGGGACTGGGTCTTCTAGACACATTATCCTCAATCTGATGAGTAGCAGAACACGTTAAAGGCTTGTCTCTCGATGGCATCACTTATTAGAGCCTTGGTCTCTGTGGTTTCCAGCTTGGGAAGAGAGTTGTTTTGGTAAATGTGACTGAACTGTGCTTGATCATAGACATGTTTTACATAATGAAATTGTATTTTGCATATTGATTTGATGGAATTCAAATTAGTTCAAATAAAGAGATGTAATATATTTTGATGTGGCTCCCCTTTTTCTCTCATGTTAAGGCATAAACATGCTTTACATGCATGATTTACATTACATCTTTGGGAGATATGCTCGCCAGTTCTATGACGACTTCTTCTGTGCTGATTTCTCATCACACTAGATGGCACTATTGTTTTGTTTAGTGCACCCTGCTTTCCATGTGGCGTAACAGTCAAGTGTTCGAAGGGAAGTAAAGAACTGTTGTAACATACTGAATAAATACAAATAACAAGCAAAATACAAATAACACACCAATAACACTATTGCTTTATTGATTTAGGTCTCCTCCTTCATACTTTGCATTGCATTCACATTAGTGCTGCCCATGATTTCTCTTGCTCATTTCCATGCAGTAGGATGCTTTGCATATTTGATTTGTGATTGACATTTTTCAATGACTTCCATTATCTTGCTCAGACTCTTTAACTAAACATATCCATTGAACTTGGTCGTTTAGATTGGACTGTTTTTTTTGTTAGTCCAGACATATGAGTGTCTCCTTTTACTAATGCAAGTGTTTAGTCATCTAAGATTCATTATACCAAACATGGATGTTGTAGTCAATTGAAAAAAGCCCACAACACAGCAGGGTGCAGCTCCATTACAACACAAATGACTTCATAAAGCCATCTTGTGAGAACTACCATTTAGCGCGTTCATTTAGGATGCCTCGTTGCATTTGCTCATTTAGATGACCTTATTGTCACTGAGCTAGAAGACATCATGCAACTGGAATGATTTTTGTAGTATTGCTTATGCCAGAAGACCATGGTTGCTGTGCTCCTCTGTGTTCTTGCCTCACTGTGATTTACCCATATATAGGTTCATGAAATATTACAGAGGGCCATAAAGACCATGGCACATGTACAGCCTGCCTGGTACAGAAGAAGGTGGATTTATGTCTCGGCGGACTATGACACAGTCACAGCTACCAACTCCCCAACGCACACACTGCAAAGCTCATTAAGTCTAACTTTGTGGCTTTAAGTTTCACGCTAGCGATACCTCTTTTAAACCTAAAATTGCATTGATAATAATCTTTATATCCATTTAAATGAGTAAAAACGTTTGAAAAGTGGCACACACTAAGTGTGCATTGTATGGTGGCATCTTTTTATAGTGTTTCTGTGGAGAACTGTGGAGAAAAGCAAATTTAATTAGGCTTTTTGCATTTTAGCCATTTATCCAGAGCAACCTACATTAATTGCAAAAGTAGAATAAGCTTCAGTTCAGATCATCAGCTTCATAAGCAAAAAGTACTCTCCTGTGCAAAGGGTAGAGCCATGCAATATTCTGTTGTGTCCCTGGATACAATGTAAGCATGGGAATAGTTTTTCACTGCTCCTACTGTTGAATTGATGAGTCCCTTAATCGTGTCGACAAAATATTGTTTTACAGAGGCCATATTTTGCATGAAACACCAGAGTAGGGAGTGTCACATTTTTGGTATTGAATCCAGTGTTGCTGCTTCCAAATAAGGTCACTCTTTACCCGAGCTAACGCTAGCATGGAAAACAAGGGGTATTGGTTGCAACTGAGATTTCATTCTCTTAACAAAAAAATCCATTTAAAGCTGTTATAGAGCATGTTACTGTGATGTGATCTGCCTGAGGGAAGAGTTAACAATTAAACAAGAAAAGCTCCAGGGTGCCTTGTAACCCTACAGTATGCCCCCTGCATTTTTTTTAGCCTGGTATTATGCCCTGTCTCCCATGGGAAGAGTCTGGATCACATTCTGTCTTTGTGATCCTCTGGCTATGATAGCTGTGGGCTCAGGATTCGGGGACAATACTGCCTGCCCTCAGAGAGATGACGCTTAAGGAGATCTGTGTGATTTTTGAAATTAGACCCAGTCCCTTTACTTTCACCGGTTGATGCTTAACTGTGCATGTGAGTTTGTTTGTGCTGGCTGATGTTTTATGATTACGAATGTGCCTGTGCTGTCTGGGTGGGAATGTTCCAGATGTCCTCAGAGCGTTGGAGTGTTTGTCCTCTGAATGTAATGTTGTTGTGCTAAGGGGTGTGGCAGTGCGACTGGGCTCCTGCAGTTGCAATGGCACTGTTCTTCAGGATGACATTTGAGGGAGGAACCTTTCACCAGATGCATCACGGTCTCATCAAGTGTTGCAGTCTGCTTAGATTAATGGGGCTGAGAGCTGATTATGCAGGGCTGTACATCATGTCTGTCTAGCTGCCTGCTGCTCACATTGCCTGTCAATGCTCCACCCTCCCATATTCTATCCTTTGGTTACGAAAAATACAAAAAAAAACCCCAAACAAACAAACAAAAAAATCCTGGTCCTGTTGCCTCCAGGAAAAAGACTCCCAAAGTTTACCTGCAGATTTACAATATGATTAGGTCCAACAGTTTATATTTATATCCCAGTTAAGTATATATGCAGTGAAACATCCAAATAACCTGATTACTACACGTATGTTGTGTATCATACTCAATTGCAAGGGCATCCGTCTTTTTTCCGGCCTTTACTCACAGACATGCACATACTGTATAGATATCACTGCCTCATGAACTATTCTGAAATACAGTGCACAGGAGGAAAATTTTGGGGGCTCCATCTGTGGAATGTCTCAGAGCAAACACAATACTAGATCATATGCAGAAAGTTGTAATGTATGATCTTCATGGCAGTCAGGTGGTTTTAATTTATGACAGTGTCAGACAGGGAAGTTTAAAGTGTAATTAAGTGGATTGGAACTGCTAATATACAGGTATTTTACAGCTCCAAAGGACCTAACTGCTGAGTTGGACTACCTGCTTGTGTAAATTACCTCTGTCGCCGCACCCTATGAGCCCAGCCCTGTGTGGGGGACGGATTAATCTACCCAGCACATTATTGAATGTGTTCTCTTGCTTGGGAGCAGCCGATAAATTGTGCTTGTCACAATGGCCCTGCACCTGGTCTCCATAGCCTTGGAATTTCTAACAAAGCGTCACATTTCTGCACACAGCACTCAGGGCTAGAAAAAACAGAGTCGCAACATGGATGGAAAGTGCTGGGGGGGTGGGGGGTAGGTGGGAGAGATAGAGATGCAGTAAATAGGGCTAGATCTTAATGCTTCAAAGGGAAGACATAGACACCTCCCCCCAAACATTTTCAAAGGAAAGTGAAATAATGTTGAAAGAAAGCCACTGGTCAGGTGCCACCCAACCATCCTATATAATTTTTATCTTGCATTGACCCCTTTTTTGCTGGCTTCCTCCCTGCTATTGTAGTATTGAAGCAGTGAAAAATTATTTCACTCTCCTCCAACAGCTGAAAACACCGACACTGCCTACAACTTACCATTTTATGGGTGAACACACCAGTGATCAAAATAAGTGACTACATTTTCAGGAAGGTGAACATAAACTGACTGTGGCTAATGGCAAGCACAACACTATAATGTGTACTCACGAGCAGCAAGCAGGAAAAAAACACCTGCCAAGGCCAAGACATTTGCCAGCATTTGCAGAACGTTTGCAGAAATCCAGAGGAAATATACAAATCATTTTGGACAAAGAGCCGAGAGTATGCCCTCTTATCTGTCTTGGTCAACTTCAAGCTGAGGCAAACATCACCTTGTACATAGTGAGACTTGAATTATGCAAAAATAATGAAATTCCCATCCTTGGTCAGTAAATTGGTTAAGTAAAATTTTTAATTATAAATTTGAAAAGCTTTAGTAATCTGAGATTTTTACAGAAATTCCATAGACTGCAAAACCATCCTGTTCTTGAAATGAAAATTGCATACTGATAGTATGCCGAATAAGAAGATTTTTTTTTTACTGACATTGCATTGATGTATTGATTATTATTATTGTTGATGCATTATATACCAGTGCCATCCTCAATTACCGTGTTTTTGCATCTGAAATTAGCTCTTGGTGTGTCTGAAAAATGAAACCACTGGTAATGTGATTACTGCATATGAGTACTATCCGTGAGTATTGCATCTGTATCTTTGAGATTAGATGTCTGCCTCGGAGATCTACATAATGAGTTTATTTGAAATTAGGTATTTAGCCGACACCCTTAGATGAGAATACAGAAAGAGGTGTAGTGTCTTGCTCAAGGGCACTTCAGCAGGACATTTGGCCTTTGATAGACACATTCGCTATTGTGAGGATTGCAATCTGCATAAGCTCTCCACCCGCATAGCCACTCTGCTGCCCTTCCATCCACAACCTTCTCATGTCCTGGTATAGATAAAATTACACTGGCTATACAGACTTGTACAATACTTCTTGAAAACTGTAATGACTCTAGGTTTTTCATGGAAGTGAATCCCATGCCGGCAAACAGAGCAGAATTAGCCAGCCAGCTCAATCTGTTATGCTTAAAAAAGCATCCACTATGAATATTTCACATTTGGAAAGAAACACAACAAAATCAATGGACTCTCCTTATATTCTTTGCCCTACTGAAAGATTGAAACAGCTCCCACACCCAGATTTATTCAACCAGTCTCTCAGCAGCCTTACCCTGCAATTATTTTTTGTCATCCAGATCAATATTCTGTTCACTCCATTGAACTCACTAAAGACTATTGAGTTCATGAAAATCTTGGGAATCCCTCGGTTCCTTGGCTCCTTCGTTCAGCTGGCGTTAAAGCGTGAGAAAACAGTCTTATGAAAAGTATTCTATGCAGTTTTACTGAACAGACAAAATGCTTTGTCTGTTTTTCAATTGTAATGGAGTACATGCTAAAAAGATGCTTTCTCAGTGTTTCCAATAGGGGGAGCTTGAACACTTTTGCCATTACCTGAGCTGCTCACAAGGTCTGTTTTAGTCTTACTTTCATCATGTATCTTTCTTTATACCTCCCCTACATTCTTTTTTAGAGTGTTAGTTTTAATCTCCAATTTGAAAGGTTTATATGTAGTCTGTTTTCATTCTTTCTGTTTATATTGCCAGAGTAATTGTTGTAAGTGTTGTACAGAGGTCACACAGTGGCAATTACCTTGTGCTTTGCTTCATTACACAGTCACTGAAAATGTTATTTTCCCTGGACAGAGCCATTGACACCAGTTAAATTAATCTGAGTACATCTTCTACTCCATTTTTGCTGTCCTCACTCCTGTCTTTGTTTTCACTCATGCACTTCTCATTCTGTCCTTGCTCCCTCCACCTACCCCCCTACCCCCATCCACCACCACCACCCTCACCACCCTCGCTGCACTCATGCAGTTTCATCCCTAGAGGTGAAGAGCAGACTCCTATAATTACCCAAGTGTCTGTGAAATGAATCATTGGGTGGCTGATTGAGCTGTGTGATGGGAAACATCCATCCTGAGTGGTACGACTGAGCGTTCTCAGCCACCCTCCACCCCCACCTCTCTGCTGACGCCCAGCACTGGCATGTGCGCATACTCTGCCACTGCTGAGAGAGACAGGGTGTGGTCTCCGACCGCTGCGTGCTGCGGCAGCCGCTGTGACAGCTGACAGCGAGATATAGTAATCGTGGTCAGTCTTACATAAAAAACATCTCCTGGCTATCCTCGTACCTCTTGTACCACTGGTGACTGCTCTCCCCAAAATATGAGACTGTGCATAGATAGGAACTAAACCAAGAAAGCTTATGAGTTAGATAGTAAAATTATCTTATAGTCTTATATGAGATTAATTTTTCATTTTTTATTTCATCAGTATTATGCATCTGTCTTTGTTGCTTGAATGTTTGAATATTATGAGATATGCTAAAGCTTTAGGCTATAGGCATAGGACTAAAAAGTCCTGATAAAATGTGTCATCTCATAGTAAATACTTGTGGACTTCTGGTCTGGTCTTACCTGACCCTTGTGATTTGGCTACAATAGAAAATATTCTGGTGATACTGCAGTCAACATACATCCATGCGGTGTCCTATAACACTTCAACACCCTTACTTCAGGATTTTTCATGGACTTTAACTTAATCGCTCCAGAGCTGATTTACAGTAGTTTAGAAGTTGCCCCTTTCACCTGCTCATCTAATAAATCTGTGACTTTCTGACAAACAGGAAACAGCGTGTGCAAGTGGGTGCTTATCATTCAGATTCTCCATCTGAGCACATAGAAACACCGCAGGGGTTCATGCTCCTCCCTTTCTCTTTTCCTTGTGCATCATCAAACAGATGTGCCACCTGAGACCCTTGGATGAAATTGCTGAATTTACCCAAGACACCACACTTCAGGGACTTGAAAATGATGAGTCCATTTACCTGCGACAGGTGATCAGGCTGATGCCATGGTGAATCAACAAAGAGATGCTCAGCAGTCCCTAAACTTTTGTGATCAACTTATACAGGAGCATGGATGATTATCTCCCACTAGAAATAAATAGCACAGCTGTGAACATGATCGAGTGGTTCGTGTTCCTGGGAATCACCATCTCAAACATCTTCAGATGGGATGAGAACATTTTCATCCTCAAAGCTCAATTTCTCACAACTACTGCAGTTAAATTTTTTACATTGAAAGCTTCCTAAGCTTTTATGGCTGCTGTCACAATGCCACTATACCATGTCGTCCCACACCTGAAAATTCATATTTTTGTTCTTTTCTTTGAACTCAAATTTAAATGTGCTCTATGCAATTTCATCTGACCACTAGATGGTATCAATATCAGCAACAAGGTTGTATATAAACGCTTTGCTAAGGCTGTCCTTTCACCCTCCCTCCCTGTCTCTCCTGCCTCTCCATAAGCATGCTTCATGGCAATATGGAGGTGAGCCCGGGACAAACTTTGCTAAGTTCTGTGCCTTCAGGCCAATAGTTAAGCTATCCCAGTAGCAGTATGTTTTGTTACATTTCTTGTCATGTTCTCTTTTTGTCTCGGAAATGTGGCCTGTTTGGCATAGTTCCTCTACTTGCCTCGGTTGTTGCCCTTACTTAATGGATTCCACCACTGTGAATTTTCAGGAATGGGAGCAGAGGCTGGAGTGGGAGGAGCTCAAGACCGCCATGTATATTTGCTACAAACATTAGGGAGGAGAAGAAGAGGGCAGAAAAGAGCAATATGGCTGGCCCAAGTGAGTTAGCACTGGTTTATAGAATAACATTTTAAATACTCTCCGCAAAGCATGCATTAGTTTCAGGATTGTTAATAGGGCCAAAAATGTGATTGTGTGGGTTTAACTCTTAATAAACCAAGTTAGTGCAGTTGTTATCAAGAGTTATTTGCCAGTGAGATTTCACCATGAAAGATTTCCTCAGACACATATACAACAATATGAACATTTCATAATAAGCAAAAGACAACCACAAAAGTGACAGAGAAAGACACAGACAGCAGAGGGTGTTAGAGGCACTTCTCTGTATGCTGTAATACTTAAACATCCCTGCAGTAATATGTTTTTAGAATATTTGCTGTGATATAGCCACAATTATGAAATGGACTACTGAGCCTAAACAGGTAGCACTCACACTGAATGCAAGGAATAGTCTATATTTGTGTATCTTGTCTTGCAGTATGTTCAAGGTCTTATACAGCATTGCACCAATTATGTGAGTGAGTGCCATGTCAAGTTGTTAATTTCTTGCATCAACTACATCAAGTGAAAGTCATTTAAAGACACTTACAGAGATGCAATTCTGCAGTACAACTTCAGATATATTTATGCTCAGCAATTTAGCTTAAACTCAACACTCAGAGCTTTGGCTTGCTCTTTCAGAGCTCACAGTTTGCCTGCTGCTTTGATGCTGACTCTGTGCTCACAGAGACGAAGAGAGATAGGGGGACAAACGGTGTGTGACAACAGCCTTCTCCCCGGCTGGCATCAGACATGGGACTTTATACTGGGGAAAGGATGAGTGCTGTGACAAAGTCAATAGGACAGAGGGGGAATGGGACTCCATGGGCTTGATTGTTTAATTAGCCTTTACTTCATGGCATGCCAAGCCAAATGAAAAAGGGGGAAAAAAGGATTGGAAAAAAACTGCCTGACATTCTTGGCCAGAGCTCTTTGTCACAGATTGTTATGGACTCATGAGATTCTGGTGAGTTGCTGATAGTGTAGTCATTGTTGAGGTTGCACTTCTGCGCTAAGCCAAGACTTTGCAGACAAATAATGGTCAGTTTTACTTTATTTTCATCTTTTCATCTGCTGGCTGAGTCAGGCAGGGTGACATTCAGCATTTCACTGACCACACCTCCTCTTACCCCTCAGACACCTTTGAAATGCCACCCATTGGTATCACCTCCTGACTCTTGTAGAGAACTACAGATGTTACATCTCACAGCTCTACTAGTATGATTTGGAGTAAGATGGTTTAGCTTTTCCATTGCCTCATGAGCTACACATGGATAGCCAAGTTCATTGTTATTGTGCACTGCCCATGTTAGTTCAGCTGGAGAGTATGCAAGTGCCTGGTAGAGACCCTGCTCAGCATAATCCCTCTGACTTTGGGTCTGACTGAAAACTTTGACTTACTGGGCACCTGGCCCTGAGATGCTGCCTTATTGGACTTTGGCTGAAATAAAGGGTTTTTTTTCTTTCCTGTAAGATCCACACAAGCAGTAAGATATAAAATCATGTACATGGTTTTAGAGTTGATATTGATGGATGAGATAAATTAAAACATGTGAACAGTGAAATGACAATTGCCACGTGTCTATTCAGAGTATTTAATGGTAACACGACTTTCAACCCTCCAGTGAGCATGACAGTATAAAAAGACAGTGGATTTTCCCCTACAGGCTTGTCTCAATGTAATTCACTTGCACCCCTGATTTACTACAGATTGGAAAGCGATTCCCACCTGTCTTGAGAAATTGACAGTGTGGTGTTCTGTGACATCTGTTTGCTGTTGCCAGGAACTCTGGGTAATCCAGTACATTTGTATGGAGCGGCACTCTGACAACTGCAGTGGCTCCTCAGCAGTCTGAGAGGGATTATGACTGCGCAGTTGATATACCTGACTATTGTCAGAACTGGCACCTCCACCCACACACACTCAAACACAATTTCACTCAGCCTTCCCAGGTGGAAAGAGAAGAATAATTGAACCCTCCAGAAATTACATTCACTCTTTTCTCCTGTCTATCCTCCTCCCCAAGCTTTATCACCTACAATCTGTTGATTGTTTCATCGTTTTGAAAGAACTACCCAGCAAGAACATTCATTCAAAGGAGAAGACACTTAATCGCAAAAATTAGTTGAAAATGTTACCATCAGCCTTCATTCTAATGTATTCATTCATATTTTGATGATGATCGCTGTATCTCCATCTGAAAGAAATATATTACATTTTTCATATAGATTCTGTTTTGAAACAAACAAAAGATATTGCCTCTCTTATTTCTATGTTTAATGCATTACTGTTTGAATAGAAGCGCTTATGAGGCCAGATAAGGTCTGTGGCGTATGACACTGAGTGTAATATCACTGCTGTAGCCATCGCTTGTCTAGGCAGTGTCTGAGACTGGGACAAAATGCCTTCAAGGAGAAGCTGCACAAGGCAGCTGGAGTGTGAAAGCACGACAGGATTGGTACAGATTTATTGAATTTTCAATAGGAAAAGGGGAAAAAAGACTTCTCAAAGTAATATAACACCACAGGCTATTTTCTTACAGGGCAGTATTTATGACTTTTTTCCTCTTGTGGAAAAGCGCCCTCAATAAGCGCTAGTGGTATAGGTTTGTGCATTTGTCTGTAGGCTATGTTGTAATTATGAACCCCCACTGCCCTGCTAAAAAGCAACTGAGTGAGGGGCAGTCACGCTGCATCCAAAATTACTTTGCAGCTTCTTTTATCCTGCTGTCATGCTGACACAGTTATATTCATAGCCTTTCTTTTCATTGCAGTATGATTTACATATGCTGTACTTTGGAAAGAAATCGCTCAAGTGAAACAAAGAGGCTTTGCTGTACATTTTATTTGTGCCAGATTACATGTGTGGAGGTGGGTGTACTTTGTGTGTGTGTGTACTTAAGAGTGTGTATCTGTGCTTGATTGCCTTTGTGTGTTTTGTCATAGTTAAGATACTGAGAGAGAGGGATCTTGTTATGGTTCAGGCACAAATATGTATACATTTGTATGTATATACAGTAGGTATATATAGGGTGGATTAGCCTATGCTGCCACATGCAGTAGGCCCTTTAGAGCTTTAGAGAACTTCAACTTGGTAACAGTTTGGGTAACAACAGTTCACACAGGTACATAGAAACACAGTTGCAACCCTGATGCTTTTGATATTTTCTTTTCTGTCGCTCAATCTGATACCGCCTGTCCAAGTGGAGATCAAATAAGCAGTGATCCCACACCAACACATATGCTTTATAGACTCACATCAAAGCTTAGCAGTGGCAGTGCCGGTGTGACCTAAATGAGTATCTGCATTATCCAGGGTGGTCAGTGCCCATATATGTGGGATATGGAGGGTGGAGAGATAGTCTCTTCACTCAGAGAACAAAGGTGACATCATAACCAAACATTTAACTCTAGGTCTAGTCTAGGAGTTCTGCATGCTCATCTTAATTGTTCCCTCTCCACTTGTGGGTTGCAGTTCAGTCACTGTCACAAATTAACAAATTATTCCACATTCACACTGTTATTCTGATCTAGACCTTTGAGAGCAAGACATTTCAATTGACCAGCAAAACCCCTCCTTCGTCCATATTCTCTCTTTTTAACAGTGACAACTCTAATCATCAGAAATTGATATTTTAAATGCCAAGTCTGTGGCTTCATTAAAGTGGTGTCAGAGGCAATAATAAATATCCTTAAAGGAGAAAAAAATGTGTTAAATAACGGCTTTAATCTAATTCATATCATCATGTTCTCTTCTGAAAGCTATTAAATTGCTGTGATTGGCATATACCTCTTTGTCTGGAGGGCAAAATGAGCAACGACCCATATTTTTCTTAAGCACGATATGAAAGCATTAATTTCCACCAGCAAACCTGACAGAACAGGGCTGCTAGGGGCGAGTTAATACAAAATGATCACATTTTCACTCATAATCAATATTGGTCAGTGACAGTGGTCCCCTATTTTTCATCCCGCCAGTCGTGTGGAGAGAATGATATGTGGCTCTCCCCTGTGAAAGGGCCCTCTCAGCGACTTGGAGATGGAAATAGCATTTTTAACAAGTGGCCTGGGAAGCTATTGATTATAGTGCCATTTGTGGGGCTGCAGTTTGTATGCCCCAAGAGCCTCTCCAGCCATTTATTCCTGTTGAAATTGTGTACACTGTAGTATGTGGTTTGGTCTGGAACTTCAATGTTTGTCAGGATGCCTTGTTTTTTGGTCATGTCTTTACTTGAAGTCTCAATGGCACTACTTGGTTAAATAAAAGGCAAGGCAAGGTGTTTGTTACTGTACTTGTGTTGTTGTGATTTTTCCCCTTTACATCTGTTGCCATATTTGAAAGACCCACACATTTTGGATTTCCCTCTCTCAGTGCCTCATGCCTTGACAGTCTTGCTGCAGGCTAGATGAACAAAAGTGCATTCAGAACAATGGTGTGTATAGAACATTTTAAGCAGAGTTTTGACATTTCTTAAAAACTGTGCTAAACTTAAGCTTTCAGATGTGAACAGAAATTATTAAATGAGGAATGATGTGCACACCAGCCAATTGTTGCATATTTCAGAAGCTCTTAATGATTAAAGGAATAGTCATGCTTTCCAAAAAAGTCATAAAAATGGCCTGGTTCAATTGGTCATCTGGAGTGAATTTTTTTTTTTTTGTTGTAAAAAGCTGTGTTGTAGCATCCACCTTTGTCGTTGTAAATTTTAGTATACATCTGACTGGTAACTGGAGACATAGGGCTCTAAATGCGCAGGCCCAATGCACAGGCCCAAAGTGCTGTCAGCAGCACCAGGTGCATGGTGCTCAGGGCTTGGCCACTGACTTGATATTTTTGTGGCCATAGGTGCATGGTGTGCCTGTGGTGCATTTTGAAACAGGGTAGGATTAGGAGGAATACGCAGCCAATTACATGAGCTCCTCTCATTCACTGTGAATATATGGCACTGCAAATATGCTGCCAACAGAAGATTACATACCTTTGTAAGTTGAATTCATGTTTCTGGAGGTATGGAAAGCCTAATCGCCCCATTTTCTTTGCTCATTGATGCTCATCAACTATTTTATTCAGAAAGCATTTATTCACACTGTAATCACATGTACTGATACAGCTTATTTTGTAGTACAATAAAGCTTGTTTCCACGATTTAGGTGGCTGCCTGTAGTTTGTTTTGGTTAAGTGATTAATAAGGTTGAAGTTTGGCTGACCGGCGTACAGTGCGCACACGTCACCAAAACCTCACAGGCAGGTTTTCAGAATGTCAGGCACAGTCAAAGTCAATGCTATCTTTCATAAATAATACTGAAAAGTTCTATGTCATATTGTGGATTTGTATGTCTGATCCGAAAAGTATTACATTATTAATTCAGGTGCAATGACAATGCACAGAAAAAACATGGGTTGCATGCACTGTACTTGTAAATATACAGAGGGATGGTTAATGTATCCTGAAAATCCTGGCTGGTAGACTTTCTATTGGCTTGATTCATTCTGATATTATAATTAACCAAGACAACCAATACAGTGATTGCAGCAGTAAATACATTCAGCAGAGTCCTTGTGGCAAGGAAACATAGTAGAAGTGGAGTCTTCTACTTGTGACAAAAAGAGAGAGAGAGTTTCCAGTGTAGCTTAATCTATTAGGATTACATAAATGGCTGAGAAGATTGGTAGCAGTCACACATCTAATTATGCCACCAATTTAATGCTGGACAAAAAGAAGTGAAACTGCTTACAATCTTCTTGTCAAGGAGCTTTGCCCAAAATATGGGTATTCATCGGCCCGTTGAGGTCTGCTTGCAGTTCCGTATATTTGGGCACTGCGAGCTTGAACCTCCCGGACCAACACATCAGTTTCCTCCTGGTAGAAGTTTGGCTGTCTACCGCTGTTGCTGCTGCTCTCCTCCTCCATGTCACTTGTGTAAACTTTCATTACGCCTTTGCGCAGCGCATTAAAAATTTGATTGGTTTAATGTGAATCGGCTGTGTCGAACCCACTCCACGCCTTCTCTCCTCCCTCCACCGGTAGGAGGGACGGAGGTGGGAAAGAGGAGTACCTGTGCCAGTGCGCACGGCATGCCAAACTTGCAAAATCCACCTGGCCACACCCTGTTGGCAAAGCGCAGGTGCGCTGCGCCTCCGCATCGCCCGGTCTGTGAAACTAGATGCCTTGGAGTTAAAGATGCCATGCTGAAGGCACTACTTCTGAGAAACAGTTGGAAAGAAGGAGGTGATGTATACAGTTGTCACAGTGAGGCAACCCACATTCAGTGAAGTGAAGTGGAGAGATCTTTAAAATGTCCCAAATGTTTCATCTGGGGTGGAGATGCTACTTGACTACTGCCGTCATTGTGTCTCCAGGATATCTCTGTTTATGATCCGACTTGTATTATTTGCCCTGAAAAATTTGTACTGTATAAACCCAGAAGCTGTGTGGATTAGTTCCTAGTCTAATCAGCATTCTTAGTCGACTTAGAACCTAACGATCAATTAGTTGACTAAAATTAGAAAGGGAAGCCCTATTCATATGTAAAATAACTTTAACTGGAATAGACCAACCACAACCTAGGAACTTTGCCTCCTCTCCTGCACTACACACACACACACACACACAAACACACACCAACCGATATGATGCAGCGGGAATACATTAATTGGCAGCACTGAAAAAAAGAAGCCAAATGATGACTGCAGGAAATGATCAAAACTTAAATTACTTATTCTAATCTTTTATGTATATATTAGTTGATATTTATTAATATTCAAGGAACAGAACAGTTTTTGCATTAAAAATAATATCCGTTTTGCTATTCACATCAAGGTAATTTCGTGGAGTCGTTTTATTAATGTAGTGACTGATTTGAATGTATTTAAAATAATCTTAGTTAGCCCAACTTTAACCCATTTTATTCTTGTTATGGAGCTTCAAGATTGGAATGTAAAATTTTAGCAGATCCTTCATGAAAATTCTGCAGGGATTGAATGAATCAAATCAATTGTGAAGGACTGAAATGGTGTGCAGCACAGATATCTTGTGTAATTCTGAAGAAATAAAGTTGCAGGTTGGAAGCCTGCCTCAACTCATTGGATTCCACAACATCCTCTGGCTCATTCTCTTCACATGCAGCAGTGGTTTCATTGCTGGAAAGAGTAGCAAGTGTATTGAATAACATATCTCTCAAAACAAACGTCAAGTACAGCTGGGGAATAACATACACAAAATCAATAGTCTTGTTACTCTAGCTACTAACACTGATGAGTAAACACTATTCCTCCTTCCAAACCTTACAGTGCTATCAGTCAAGGTAAACAAAAGTGCCCCAACCTTAAAAGGTAGACAAAAAGAGTTTTCAGAATTCACTCTAGATTAAGCTGTTCTGGACATACTTCACATCAGTTATGTACAAATTGAACATAAGAACCAAACTGCATTACGCTTTACTTCATGCAGTAAACTCCATTCCATGGTAGGCAAGCATGCCACTTTAACTCAGCAGATTTGTACTTAGTGGTAGAGGTTTGGTTGGAAATATAAGAACCACATCAGTGTAATTCATTCTACTTGTAGGGTTTCAGTCTGAGCATTGTGATTTTAATTTGTTTCCATTCTGACTCACAATATGTGGATTGAATTAAGCTGAATTTCCATCTCAAACAACATAATTAAAAATGGCACCATTACAGCCAGTGGGTGTGCTGGGCTCTCTCAGTCCTCATATTAAGTGTATAGGTCAGTTGAAACCATCTGGTTTTTGACTGAAATGCGGTTCAGTTTTTGTTTTGTTTATAAAAAGTTACAACTTTACATTATTTAGGATGATTAACTTGATTCAAATCATAGACCTACTGATGTGTAGTGGAATGTCTGCTTGTTTCTTTTTTTATTGAAATATAATGTTGAAAGTCATTTTTACCTGAGGATTTTTATATTTGTAGAAAAAGACAAAACTGAAATGGCAATTTCATTGCTTAAATAACAATAAAAAACAAAAACAAAAAAACAATCTTACTGAAACAAAACAAGACAGCGATAACAGAAAATACAACTGTGGATATTCTGCATCCTGCATCTCTTGCAGCCACCTAGCTTCAGGAGCCAAAAAACAGTTTGAAATTAAAACCAAACACTTAATGTCAAGATGCAGGTACCCGTAAAAAAATTTGAATTTTATTCTGCTTATCGGCTCCTATAACAAATTTGGTTTTGGACACTTGTTGTAGATGCCACCAACCATGTGCACAGGACATGCGCTTATCCAGTGTAGGCGTGTCGAGCAAAAGCTGGTGCAATGGAGGGCCAAGAAGCTGCAGGATTTCACTCCAACCAAAAACACCAGGTGATGTCACTGATTAGTGGAATGAAAACCTGCAGCCTCTTGGCCCTCCATGGCATATGGTTTGACACATGTGAGCTACTACTTAAAACTCAGGTAACAGAGGTGAGAGTTGGCTGGCACTGTCCAGTGCTTTCTTCCACGAACTCTACACAGTACACAGTGTCAGGAACAGGGGACACCAGCTGCCTGCCAACAGCCAATTGCACCCACGACATATGATCACATTTCCAGCAAGAAAACACATCTGCCATATCAACAAAATCAACAATTAGCAAGCTAGGCTACTTATGAATTACAAAGAAACACACTGGAACCCTGGGTTCCAGTGTGTGGTTAATTTTGTTTCAGCTGTTTTGTGCTTGGTGACTGCATTTCTCATGCTAATGCTAACGTGAACTTCTGCTGTAGCTGATTGTCTGCTGTCAAGTGTCTGTTGGTTTGGCAGTCGTTCTCGAAAAAACTTAAATAATTTATGATCACAACAGCCATGGTGAGTGGTAATGACGGAAACTTCATCGTCTCATCATAATGAATCAAAATTATGTCATATCCAAGTTGTGCTGAGTGACTGGATGTGGTGCAAAACGAATTAGTTTTGTGTGCATAACTAGGTAATACAATTTATGCATATATATTTTTTGAATTTTTTGTAATTGTTCAATTTATTTAAAAACCTGCTCAACTCATTGTAAACCAGGCCACATTTTGCCCAGATTAGGTGACAAACTTGCAACCTGGCAGCACTGTTTGGAGGATTGTGATTGCGTTTGTTTTATTGTTCCCATCCTTCCTTTTTGTGTGTGTGTGTGTGTGTGTGTGTGTGACATGACCATTCACTCTATTGATGTTGGGCAATGATTAATAAGAATAAGAATATAAGTGCTGCACATTATTAGCAAAAATTGGATCAAAGTTGAAGCTATGGCAAGGTTTGATATTGGAGTTTTCTTAAAATTGACTGATATTGTACAGCTCTGTATTTTTATGATTGCAAGTATAATTGGGATTCTATAATACAGAGACAACCATGGTACTAAAAAAAACGTTTTTCTTTTAATTAGATTTTTTTCATTTTGTACTCAAATTGTATGAAAAGAATTTGCTGGTCATAGGCCGTAAGACAAATGGCCGATTTTCTGCAAAAGTATGCAACAAGTAACTATCGTTTTCTCAGTCCAGAAAATGTTTTTTCTTCTTTTTTTCATTGTATTTGTAGGCAACACAAAAATGATTCTACGATGCATTTTTTTTTAATTGAACACATATTTAAACTTGCTCTGATTGTCTGTTTAAATAATTTCTGCCAAACACATTCACCTTACCCGCATCACTCACACTCAAGCACGACACATGATGTCTCTGCTCTCTAAATCCCTGTCATTTATTTGCTACGAATATTAAATATATTAAAAGAAAGTGACAGGGTACAAGAGGGGGGGTCTCAGTCAGTCTGTGAAGGATATCCACTCTTGCGTCCATACGGTCCAGCAAAAAAGCTTAGCCACTAGTGGAAGAGCAATTCTAAACCAGAAAATAAAAATACATGCCTTTTGGGGGACTACAGTTCTGAAAAGGGCATCTTACTTTAATGTCAGTTAATTAAATGAAAATGTGAAACATCACATCGGGAGGCTGTATGAGAAAAAGGGAATAGCGTCAACCTGCCAGCCATAAGGCCATCCAAAAGAGATTTGAGAATATGGTGCAAGAGGCAATAAAGAAGATATTAGAAAGTTTAAATCCTGTGCCAGGTGGAGGACACCCCCAATAAAACAAAGGAAACAACAGAAGAAATCTACCATTATGTAAACACTGATATGTAGTAGTAGTGGTGGTGGGTGGAGGGCTGAAAAGGAGGTTAGCTGTTACATATTTAACTTCTTGCTCATTTACCATTTGATAACCACATAGCACCAACACATCTGAGGTGAAGTGAACATCATTGTAATTTTACATTGAGTTTTAAAGTTAACCAGATTTCATGTTGCTGTAATATTGGCCTACGATTCAGCAGCCTTGAAAAGTTAAGGTTGATAGTTAAGAAACGAGCAAAACTTTTCCCGTAATAAATTATGTTTTGTGTTGCATGCTGACAATGAGGTTGCTTCTGCCATCTTTAGGTTGAACAGTGCTCCATCATCAACCTCAGTGACAACTCCTGCTAATGCCACAGTTCTCAGGTCACAGCTGTCGGTGTTGGCTGTCCATAATTCTGAAGAAGAAAAAATAAAATGGGCGGGTTATTTTTACAGTACAGTATGATGTACTCTATTGTCCCGGCAGGGAAGCTTGTCTTGGACTCAAAGCACTGCCATTCAACAGCATAATTTTGCTGCATAATAAAATAAAAACATGCACACAAACCCCACAAATCAAAGCATGTATGGCATAATAATAGCATCTGAAAGAGCAGCATCAATCAAATCACATCAGCAAGATACTCACATCTACAAATATACATCTATTCATTTGAACGTTTGATTTTAAATTGTAACATGATTGATGATTGCTTGGACTAACAGTGCTGCTTTTCCAAATGTCAGTTTTCTCTGTACTTTCCCTTAGAAATATACTAATAAAATTAAAAATAAAAATAAAAACTGGATCACCTAGCTCCCAAGGTTTGATGGTTTGTATAGTGTAGTATTTATCCTTATCTGGATCTAAAAAGGATCCACATGGAGGTGTAATCTTTAATGGAGTTCGATAGAAATTTTGTAACTTGGTGGTATTGAAATTTTCTTACGCCCATGACTGCTGCATACACTTTACCCATTGGTGCAGTAAAATCTAGGTCAATGTAGAAGTGCTTTTCTGGAGTTGAGGCTTTGCAGAGAATTTTGGAGCAGTACACTCCTGGTGAAGCTCTTGTTCTTGTGACAGGGAAGAAGTTAATGGACTAAACTTGGTGGATGTATTACACTCGCATGGAGTAGCAAATACCTCTATATGGGTAAGAGTCCCAACTATCCCTTTAAAGGTGGTCACCAGTCAGTTTTGTGAGAGGTATTCAGAGTTGTTTAAAATGCATTTAAGAGTTTTGATGTTAAAAGAAATGAGGGTGGCTAAGGTGTAGTGTGATATCTGAACATGATTGTTCACTGATATCACATTGAACAATCATGTTCACTGTGATATCAGTGATTCTGAGAAGGTGACTTGAGAGTGGTGGGTACACAGTTGGATGTCAGGTAGTTGACACTGGTTGTCAGGAACAGGAGTGGAGCAGCAGTGAGGACAGAGGAAAGAGTCAAGAGGATGGGATGTCGGCCTTCTGATTTATACAAGTTTGAGGACTGTATCTTGAAGAGAAGAGAGAGCGATATGATAGGCCAGTGTCAGATAATTACCAAAGAGTCAGGAGGTGACTTAGGAGTAGGATTAGACAGTTGTTAGGAGAAGAAACCTCAGATTTCAACTTTCTTCTTAAAGTATGTAGCAGTCTCCAGCAGAAGGAGGAAAAGGTGGAAGAGATTGAGATGAGAGGAATAGAGAGATTTTTCTGGGGTTAGAAGCAGATGAATGGATTTCAGAGTGGCAGAATGTTGATTCAGCTGTAGATACAGAAGCAGTGAAGTGGAGGAGAGATTGGAAGTGGAAGACAAGCCAGGATTGTACCACTTTCTCTCAACTCTCTGAAACCATGTACATTCAGTTTTGCTTCAGACAGGGCTTCAGGCATGTGAGGATAGACAGGAGGCTCTAGGGGACTAAGCTAAAGGAGAGCACAGAGAAAGACAGAGAGAGTGCAGGGTATGTAGAGGAGAATTAAATGAGAATTACTGGGGAATACACAGTTAAGTTAAACAGTGGTCAAAACATGGTAAAGATAAGAAAGCGAGGGTAGTAGAGTGAAGGAGGTTCTAGAAAAGTCAAACCTATTGCAGGCTTTGTAAGTTGGGGTTATAAAAACAAGGTTTAGTTAGAAGAGGGAAAAGATAATAAGGTAACATAAAAGATAATATATAAAGGTAAAAGTCATTTTCAAGAGTGAAGAGTGTCACATATTCAGAAAATGTGCTGAGAAATCTGTCAAGTTGTAAGAGGCCATCAGGTGAACTTGGGGAGGCAGTAATGCAGTGTGAATGAAGGGAGGTGGAATTGGTTACAGTTAGGGCTGTGCGATATGACCTAAATCTCATATCCCGATATAGGTAATTTCATACCCCGATAGTGACATATATCACGATATAGCACATTTTCTGTAAGTTACTTTTATTTGGAAGGTTTGTGCAAATTTTGAATTCAACAATAAACAAAATACAAAATATGTAAAATAAAAGTGTAATGATAGGAGGAGTCTGTACATGCTTCCCTATCCTGGACCAATTTTTTCCCAGGCAACAATAGTGCCATGAATGCACCACATTGAGCGACACTTCTTGAGTCCATTACCTAGGCCATTTACTTTTCCATCAAAACGCTGTGTGTGGCTCCTGCAGAGGCTGCCACTGGGGCTTCCTGCACCTCTCCAGAGCTGTATCTGCACACAGGGTGATGTGAGGCCGCTTAGGCCTGCTAGACTTTTTTGCACGACCTCCGTGTTTTGCTCATGCTCATTTATTTCATGGTGAGAAATAAATCAAAACATTGCTTTGCTTTTGAGTGAATGTTTTGTTTCAGTGAAGGAGTGAAGTGTCAGTTAGACAGTCAGTTTGTGCTGCCTACTCTCATGTGTGCAGTGCAGAGAAATGCTAAGCATCGTCCAAACTACAGAAAATAAACTCTTGTAATAAAATACCAGAACAAGTTGATTCGTGACACAACAAAATAAAAGATAGAGCTCAACATGGAACGATAGATGTTTTTCTACTGTTCCATGATATATATAATTATATTGCACAGCCGTAGTTACAGTGATAGTATTGAACTGAAAAGATACAAAACAGGTGTCAGAGACAAGAAATGTCTACTTCAATGAGATGATTAAATGTGGCCCACTATGATTAACTGAGGGCTGAGCATAGTGGCAGATTTTGTGTGCTCAATCGAGGGCAGCAAGTTTTGTTGTGTGCCTAGGGGTGATCCATGTCTCTGTGAGAGCAAGCCAGGAAGTACAGAGAGTGGATGGAGGCACTGGTTGACATGACCTCAGCCTTCTTGACTGTTGACTGAATTGTACGACTCCCACTGAACAATGGGCTAAGTGCAAGACTTGCAAGCAGTGTTTGTGGGGCTCGGGAGGTAGAGGGTGGGGTTGGATTTGTTGGCCACACTCATTGAGAAAAATCTTGGGCCACTGATAAATCCTACAATACAACACAATCTTTCCAACTCTGCTTACGTGCACCAAGATGCACATCTTTGCAACCTGTTAAAGCAACTGTCAGCAGCACTTGTAGTGGCCAAACTGCACTAGGCAATACGATTAACACAGAGCTAAGACCAATTAATTTTATCTTAAACCAAACTCAAACATAACAAACATAACAGCGCCTCTCAAGATCAATATAATAGCGTGCAATAGGGAAGCACCCCACAAACAGAGCATACCCTGGCATGTATAATCAGTTGTCATATGCATCAACATACTGTAGAATACAGATCTCTTATTGTCTGACCTTTATGCAAATAAAACAGAGCACAATGATCTGTTTTCAGCTGTCTGTGGATGCCAGCATGGATACACATGATGATGATGGACGATGGCCTCCTTTACTCCACGATTTAAAAAAAAGGCAGAGGGTTCCATTTGTCCAGAGGAGGGCCATTTAGGTCAACAAAAAGCAAGACAGAAAGACTTTTGGCTCGGAGGAAATTCCTGGCCTGCCTGTCTATATCATTGCATGCCGAGAATCATCTCTCACATTCTCAGCCCCTTCCTGAGCTAAATGCACACACTAAATGCCCCTTGTCAAAGACCAAGAAGGTCAGAGGATATTTGGTTCTTTAGAGATGAAACAGCCAGTGTTCCCATCCTGTACGAACATCTGGTAGTTTTTCTCCTTCCATTGTCTCCGCTGTTTATGGGTACATTTGTGCAGGAAATCGGCGGGTGATGCAGCTGATGCTTTTGTTGCCAAATCACACAACTGCTCACAGTCATCAGCACCCTGTCCCAAGCTGTCTGTGTTCTCCAATGAGAAGGCACCAACTTGGGCTGTAGCATCTGCAGCAGTAGCTAATGGGGCTGAAGAGAAACTGGTCAGATGAGGTAGTGCATACAGTCATTCATGAGTAGTCTTTTTTTTTTTTTTTTAACCGCACAATCACTTTTGACCTGCTGTGTCATGAGTGCTTTAGAGAAACCCTTGTTGTAAATATTAGATTTCCATGTAACAAACCAAAGATTGTATCTCATTTATGAGACATCAGCGCTTAACCATCCTTGGTTCATGGTTCATGGTTAAATGCAAGGTAGAAGTTAATAAGTTAGCATGAACTACCTGCTGGCACACATATATTTGCCAGATGGTGGTTTCAACTGGGTAAACAGATTTGCTGAGTCTGATTGTGTTATCCTGGGGTGAAAGCCCACTGAGACACAGCTGGCAGAAAAGAAAATGGTGTATTTGATCTGTGGCATGGGTGTTAACCTGCGTAAATGGAGGTGGGATATTTACACTCATACAAGCAGATGTTTGTGTGATACAGGGTTTAATCTGGTATAGTCATAATTTGCGTTGTTTGTAATTTTTGGGTGTAATTGTATTTTACAAAACTGAATAAAGAAGCCTTGTACAGGGAGGCAGGTGATGCTATGTACCCCTTTCATTTTATGGCATTTCAAAATGTCACATAGATGCACTTTGTAATATGTGACCCTGTGCAGCACAGTCACAGTCACATAAGAGTGAGTGTATATTGCAGTCCTCTGATATATACTAGGGGTGTTCAATTTGTCTGTGCAGTGCTCTGTTGGCTGTGTGTGGTGGGGAGCTCTGGGAAGCCAGGTGTATGTGCAGACAGTGGACACAGACGATGACACGTAATGTTGCTGAGTGCAGTCTATCTTCCAGAGTTTTTGATGAGGTCACAGGTGAACATAGTAACACGGTATTCCCACCGTCATTCAGTGATAGCAGATGTTCTCATGTACAAATTAATCAAACTGAAAGGGGCCAGAGTCTTTCAGTTAGGCTGTCAACTCTTCTTGATCAACTTTTATTGGTGTGCTTACTGTATGTAAATGGTGTATGAAACATTTAATTTTGTACCTTTCCAGAGTTGTAAAATGCTTGTAAAAAACAGGGTTTCCGCTAGAAAAGATTGGCACCGGACAACATGACCGGCAGGTTTTCAATTTACCGGACAAATGTTTGAAATTCCGGTCAAATATTATCTGAATTTATTGAGCTTAAAATTATATGCAGGCTATATAAGAATGATATCAAGGCATGCCAATTTATAGCGTAATCTTTTATTGAAAAGGAGGCTATATCAAATAAAATGAGTGGCGTCAATTGACTCACATGTGTAACTTCTAAAATAAATAAATAAATATTGCACAAGCCTGCGCTCTTTTGAACATAAAACAATTGCAAACAATTGCAACTACAATTTGCAAACAAGAACACACATCTGGACTGGCTCATACCATTTTAATAATGTGGCGTTCTGCCAACTTGAAATCAAGTAGATGCAATAAAAACTCAAAAAAAAAAATAATTTTTTTTTTTTAAATCTAGCTAAAAACAGACATTTTGATCGGAGGGGTTAAAAATTACCGGACTTTGGCAGATTTTACCAGTCAAAGTCCGGTAATTCCGGTAAACGGAAACCCAGGTAAAAAAGAATATTAAACTGTTACCAAGATAATGAGTAATAATGTCAGACATCAAAGTAGGGTCACAAAATGATAAGATTCAGAAACAATGAAAATTAAACAGACAAAAGAAATGATAGAGAGCCTGACTGTAAAAGTGTGTTTTAAAAAAAGTGATGTAAAAGATGACGATGTGGCCAGCCAGTCAGCTAAGAAATATTTTGTCACAGTTTTCTTAAATATGTTGATTTCTTGCTTTGACACAATGCAGTGTTCCACTCGGGGTGGACAATATATCAATATTATGTCGATATTGTGATATGAGACTAGATATTGTCTGAGATTTTGGAAATTGTAATACAGTGATTTGGTAAAGAGTTGCTTTTTCCTGGTATTAAAAGCTGCAGTACAGTAAAGGGATGCAGTTGTCTGAGCTAAAGAGATTGTTGTAGACTGTTGTGTTATTTGCCTCCATCTACTTGGTTATCATATCCACATTACTAATAATTGTTTGTTGAAAATCTCATTGTGTAAATTATTCATGAAAGGACCAATAGTCATCCTTACTATATCAGGACAATATCTACATAGAGGAATTCAGTCAAAAATATCATGATACCTGATTTTGCCAATATCTCCCAGCCTCATGTTCCACGCAGGACATTTGTGTTACAGAGAACTACATGCCGAGGTGCACCACCCTTTTTATATCCTTACTGAGTTTTGTGATGATTCTTGAGGAATGAGTAAATGTGTCATATTACTTGGAGATGTAACAAAATCCCCAAATCAAAGCTTAGCGTAGCAAAGCTGTGCCTTATCCATGTGAAATGGCAGGTGTGAGCACAGATAAACAAGCTGCACACTGTACAAAGCCAAGGAACATGAAAAGGAACCCAGGATTTGATACAGTGAAATACAGTGAAATTAAAAATATTTTTAATATTGATTAATTTGCACTATGTAAGTTCTACATTAAGAAATAACATTCTTAGATATAGCAATGAATTGGTGAGTGTGTAAGGACACAAACACAATACTCCACTCTCGTGAACAAGTACTGAGTATGAACAAGTGCCACAATAGTGGCACATTATCTTGAATTATCTTGAAACAGGTAGGAGGGGCGAGTCATTGAATGAGTTGATGGAGAGGAGGATTCAACACTCTTGAGTTAATAAAACGAGTCTTGAGTCTTGAGTTTCAAACAATTTCTTCTTGACTCTCACATCTCTACTGACCGGAGCTCTGACTGTTTAGTCCCACTCACAGGACTGAAACATGGCCAAAGATTCAGTTCAGCCTGGTAACTAGTAAACTGAGAATGGTTTATGTACAGCACATACATTTTTCACAACACCTAATTATTAAATAAAATATTTGGTACTATGTCCTTCTTTGATACTTCAAGACATGAGAGGCGAATGTTGTCTCAACACTCATGTTCAGTGTGTACATTCAATGAACAAATTACTGAACATGCCAGTCCCTCGCAGTGTCAGGATCTGACATGAGTCTCAGGCTCAGCCACCTGGTTTTTCATACTGCAGGTTTCACCACGCACTTACTACCCATTAAACCCAGAGTTTTTCCTGCATAGAGAATTTGGTGGTGGCCAACATGGCCAATTTTCTTACTGCCACCAGCTCATGGCATAATTTTGATGGCTGTTTTTATGGGAAACACTAACAAGCATTGCACTGTCAGGATCTCTGTAATTTCTGTCATACCTGCAATTGCGGCATGCAACCATCGCTATGGCATGTGGTGATAGCACTGCATCATAATTAGCTCAGAAACCGGCGCTACGAAAACAGTCAACGCCTTCCAGTTTGGTGATGGCAATGTTGGCAGCTTAACCCTCCTATTATGTTTGGGATCAGTTTGACCACAGCCAATGTTTAACGTCTCTAAATAAATGATTAACATCATTTTTTTTGCTTCATATTTAATGAGTTCTCCTAATGTAATGGGTACTACCGGGTAAACATGAAATTCACATGATGATATGTTTTCAATCTCCTGTACACACTTTGTAACGCATCGGTTATAAATAACAAAAATCTGTACTTAGAAATAATGTAAAGCCATTAAAACACCAAAAATAAATATTTCTTTCCAATTTTAGGTCAACCAGTGAGATTTTATGGTAATTTGCATATTTTTCCATAGTCGCGTAATAGGAATACTGGATGTATAAGGGGGTGGGGGTATGTTTTATTTAAAGGGCTATTTAGGTATTCAACAAAGAAACTTAAGGTACTTGACACATAAACTTTGGTAACAAGTTATAATAATTTTGTGGAGGTTTAAACTGCTGGGGTCAAATTGACCCCAAACATAAAAGATGTTTGTAAATTTGAACATAACAGGAGGGTTAATTCTATGTGGCTAAAACAGATGAATATTGTTTCTTTTGCATCCAAGCACGTCCAATATATTAAAAAAGTTTCCTAAATTAATGTTACCCCATCAGTGGAAGTTAATGTTTTAAGTTTTGCAGGTATGGCAAGTCATAACATCAGCGACTTTTTTTTTTAGAAAGCATGGGCAGGAAGAGGAGAATCAAGACAGGTGAAACAGTGTAGACAGTCTGGTTATTATAGGCAGTTAAAAAGCAATAATTCATGTTACTGATGAGATATGCTAAATTTGTCAGATCTGAAAAGACAAAACTGTTCCAATCTTTACAGTATCCCTTAATTAACCAAGACAATATATGAGCTAGCTTTGTTATATATTGTTCAAGGTTTAAAAATTAATCAAAGATATCTCCTAAACCTTAGATTATAGAAGAAATCTCATTATCCTCGACATATGCAATATATATGTGCAATATATGTGCAACATGTGCAATATATATTTTATGTGCAATATTTATTTTATTGGTGCATTTTATAGTTTATTGGTGCAATATATATTCTATTCTTCTCTTTACATTACAACTGCCTAACCCTATTTACTTTCTTTACATTCAGAAGTATGAATGTCGTTGATGTTTCTTTTTAATGTTGTCTTTTTTCAAATAGATGCAGCACTGCAAATTTCGTTTTTCTTTTTTTTCTTTTGCAATGACAATAAAGGCATTCTTATATATGGAGATAAAGCACCAAGAAGTAACTGAATTTATCTGTAGGGCCAGTTCAGGGCCAGTGTAGTTACTGCAGGTTTATTTGTAGTACTTGTGTAGGGTTGAGGTTGCCCACATGCAGACACCGAGTGCACACATCTATCTATTCTAAATGGACACCCAAAAAATACTACCGTGTTAAGCATTTTGCCTGTCAAGCTTGTTAATGGGATTCTCTTATACCTTTGTTCTCTGCACCTTGCGGTGTGTGTAAATGCTTACCAGAGGCATCGGTTTTCATTGCTCATTAATTAGCTAATTACTTCTCCAACTGTCTGCTTTTCAAAGGATGGCTGACTGACCAAGAGGGCAAGTCTCCCAGCTGATGATGAAAACAGCCTATTAATCCTTTATTTCAGTAATGTGATGAACTTGCTGGCATGATTGCCCCATCCCACTCTTATCACACCTTTAGGGCTGTTCCCAGGTGCATACTGGACCTAATTTGGAATAAGTCATTTTTCTTGTGAAAAGGACAAAACACGAGATGAGGAAATAAGCCTTTTGTTTATTAACCCAGCTGTTTTTGATTGAATGTGGTTAACAACAACAACAGCAAAGGTGGAAAGGTGGATCGACACCAGAAAAAGAATGTAAAACAAAAACTGAGCTTGGATGCTACTCCCACATCATAGAAAAGACAACCTGTCTCCTAATGAAACAAACAGGGGAACATACAGTACCAATGTACCAATGTCCTAGCTGTATACCAGTTTTCACAGTATGGTCATCTATGGTATTTAATTCTACAGTATTATGTGTTGTGATAACAAAACATGCAACTCGGTGTCAACTACCTGTTGTGCAACACATCATGGGAAGTGTTTGTCACAATGTCGCAAGGTAATGTCACACATGACCAAAATATGACCTTATGAGGACATCATTACAACGTTATGTCAGGGTTTTTCCTGGCATAAAATGAGGCAAAGGTGGTACATTAGGACAGGGTGGAGGCGTTGATACAAGAGTGATGACGTGCACACACACACATACACACACACTGTCGCCTGTAATATTTCTGTAATAGTCCTACAGTAGCTCAGTCATGTCTAGGGAAACCAGCGAATGACTGTGAGTTTAGGCTGTTTAGGTCTAAGCAGTTAAATCATTTACACACTTAAACTTGTGATAATGCTTCACTTATTAGCCTACAATATATTATGTCATCATGTTTCACCTTCAGTCGTCATTCTGTTCAACTCTCTTGGGAAAAGTCTGTGATTCCACACCCACGTTTGCAAAGTTGAAAAGAGCCTTTGTGACTTGGGAAATTGATTGGATATATGTTTGGGAACCCGATCTTGTCAAGTAATTAATGTTTCACCATTTTCCCTCATTCTGAGTCAGTAACAGATCTAGAAATTTTTTACATGGTGTTTCTGCAGCGTGGTGAACTGTACCAGGTGGGGTGGTGGAAGTTTGAATTGCCTTATAATCTTTGACTTATGAAGGAAAGAGAGAAAACGTTTTCAGGAGTTCTGTATTACTGTACAAATACTCGGCTGTAATTACACAGACTACTGCTGCTTACCTAACTGTTCCACTCCAACCCAACAGCCCAATCACCGTCCTAATAGCCATTCATTTCACCACTGCTTCTTATTAGTGAGTCTGAGTCTTATTAGTTAACACTGTTACATGTAAACCAACTACAGCAGATAACTTTACCTCAATATTTTGTCTGACAGAACAAAATAGCCAACATATTACAACATAATTGTCATGATATGAACTGTAAACACTGCTGCACTCAAATCTGTAAAAACAAACAATTAGCCTACCATGGGGTCCAGCTGAACATGTGGCAGAGATCTGTAAACTCTCTCTGTCTCTTCACTTGCTTCTTGGTTCCTGTCTCTCTGTCCATGCATCTCTCCCGTCTCTCTGTCTATTTCCCTGTTTGCCAGTGTTCACGCCAAAGACATTGTTTCCTTGTTTTTCAGTGTGGAAAAGGTAGCTGCATGTGATTTTTGTCATGATATAGACAGTACACCATAAAACAATTATACATCATGCTATTAACAGGTAATCACACACTAAAATTTGTCCCACTTATCAGTAATGCATTAGTGGTGCAACTTCCAATCAGCTAGCTGAACAAGGCCACCTTCCAGTAGTATGGCACTGTGGTTCAGTCAAGCACAGTCAGTGACTTCTGCTGGGTTTGCTGCTCTTCGCTGAATAGGTTTATGTCCTTTGTGGTCATAGAGACTGACATGCTAACATGGTGGCTATGATTACCTTTTTTTAACTTTGTACACCAACACACATGCACACACACATACACACCCTGCTTCACAGTGATAAGTATTGGTTGTACAAATCATTTGTACACAACCTAGTATTATAGCCAACTGGAAAGCTGGTGAGTATTAGTGTGTGTTGAGATAAAGCACTATGTTTTACTCTAAAGAGCAGCCTACTATTATTGAAAACACCAGTGACTCACCCAGCAATAGATCAGTTCTTTTCTTTTACCACTTGCTTTTCTGAATTTTCTGTTCCGTTTTTATGGAAGTATTCGAAAACATATTCACATATTTTCAAGCACCGCGTCCTCATACTTTTACCTCTATTTGCTTGTCAGAGGAAGATAGATCCATCTTAAACAAACTTCTATGGCTTAGCAACAGATCAATACCCTCCTCAGTCAATATTAAGACAGGCCAAGGGGTTTTCTGTGCCTGTATTTGTGTTCTTGAGGGTAAAAAGTCATTTTTTTCTTTTGTTTTATCGCCAATTAATTTTATTTGTAGGAACATAACTGCTCTGTGTTCCCATTTGTTGCCTAGTGGTGATTGGACACGGTGCAGTAACCACAAGGTCATAGAGAGAATTCACCACTGGTTAACCGCTTCTGTCATATCATGTTCACTGTTAAGCCAGAGAAGTATCTGTGTATCGCACTGGACCGAATGTAAGACGGTATTGTCTTCTGGAAATTACATTTGTCTTATATTAGGGTTCCCCACCTGACTGGAGCCACCATCTCTCACAGAGACAACTACAGCACCAGGAGAGATGGAAGCATTCTAGTAAGCGGTGAGGATCTGGGCAAAAGTCAAGCCAAACCCTAAATCTGGTTACATCCGACTTCCGCGTTTACCCCCTCGGTGTGGCTTGTTTGGGTCAGTGAGAAGACCCTAACCGAACCTGGTGCGCATAAAAATTTTGAGTCCACTTTAAGGAGGTGGTCTTTGGTCAGCTCAGGTGAACTCTGGAGTGGTTAATTTTAAGTGAGAAACTGCACCAACACTGCCAGCTGTGATTTTAGAAAGGAGTTTATAACTGGCTTTACCTGATTACTATGCCTCATAATGAGGTTATGAAATCATGACAATACTTATTATCTCCAGCTCTTCATTGGTACCGGTATCTGATGGTAGCATGACAGACTGGTTGCAAAGGTAACCAACTCTAAGGGTATTGCCTCAGAGGCTGTCAGTGTCTCATGTTTTGTTTTGTTAATCTTCCTATACTCTTTGATCTTCCTCTGATGCACTGACAAAAGGAAGATGACTGATGATGATAAATGTTAACTTCCATATCATTGTCACCATTCATTATTATCATAGGTCTTCACTATAGTTTGCTGGTTGCTAGTTTTCTGCTGCATTCAGGTGCTGTTGGAAAAAGCGGCAGAATGGGCTTTGGTTGTTTTTATTTTTTCATTTTTTTTTGTTTCACATGGTGTATGTCTCTTTCCATGCCTTCTTCTCTGAACAGTAATATTCAAGTACCTCATTTGGTTTACATGCCTTTGTCTACTTTTATTTGAGCCATGTGAAAGCTAACCACCACCTCAGGGAGCTTTGCTGGAATCCTGCTGTCGCCATAGATGGATCTGCTCATGCACTTTCACTTTGTGCATGAGCAGATCCATTACCTCTGCAGAGAGGTGGTCTATCTCACCTGGCAAAATAGCAAGCTGCCAAGCTGCAAGCAGGCATGGTTATTAAAGGGAATGGGAGATGGCACTCCGATTGGTTTATTGTATGTTAAATCCAAAACACACCAGTGATTAATTAAGAGAGCAACTACAACCCTTTTAAACCATGTGCCTTGTGCAACGACACTTTTCTTTGCCATTGGAATAGCAAAAGTGGACTTGGACACACCCTAAATATACTTGCGCCATGCTCTTCAGACGGTGTGCTTAGATCATTAAAGTAGAGCTTAGTGCTGGTCTTTTTTTTTTTCCTTCTGAACTGCAAATACAATTCTGGAGAAGAAGGGGTGTAATCACAGCCCACACCTAATTACAAACCAATTTAAAAAAAAAAATCAAATTTCCTCCCTAGACCACACATAATATCACGTGACATGTTCAGGATAAGATACCTATCTTTTACCCTGCATCAGCATAATCTGATGAGTTAAAGGTGCATCTCATTCCATTGCTGTGCAGTTCATACACAGTTGTACCTCTCAGTCAAGCTGGGAGAACTAAATAAGTTGGCTTCTCTGCACAGCTATTTATCAGACGTTAAGGATTGGATGTCTAATATTTTTTTTTTATAATTAAATTCAGACAAAATTGAAGTCCTTGTTATCGGTCCTATGTTCCAGCAAAATTCTACCTGCCCTAAGTCTATTAAATCAGCATATTAAACCTACCTTGCGGAACTTAGGAGCCCTGGTTGACCTGAGTCTTAATTTTGAGAAACGCATTAAAAAGCTTTTGATGCCTTCTCCATTTAAGGAACATTCTTAAATTTAGATCTGCACTGAATTTCACCAACATGGAGAGAATTATACACGCTTTTATTTTACGTCGTCTGATTGCTGCTGTGCCCCGTTTACCTACCTTTACCAAAGAGTTAGTTACCAAAGAATGCTAAGAATGCTAAACCTAAAAGACATCTCACCACTGACGGTTTGTTTATTGTAGAATTGACTTCACTGATTACTTTGTCATAAATCCTTTTAAAAGCTCATTTTAATAATTTTTCATCCCTGTTGCCTAGTCTGTTTTTAGTTATTCCCTTTGTTGTAATGGTTGGATCTATCTGTTATTTCCCTGGAATTACAGTGTCAGCAATATAATGGATTTGTCCTGACCTCTGCCATGCAGATTCTGGCTGTGAACATGATAACTTGATCACTGTTTGTATAAATGTTTTCAACATTGCTGTTCACATTTATGAGCCCTATAGGAATAATCCATATGTTTTTTTTCTTTCCTCTAGTGCCACAGTTAAGCCAAACCAAAGCCTTTTTGATGATATACCCTACTGTTGTTCACCAACAACACATAGCTTTTTTTTATCTTAATCACCTTCGTTATTACTATAACTATTTTGTCTTTTACTGATGTTTCATTTATCCTTCATCCATTTTGATTGTGAAGCACTTGTAACTTTGTTTTCAAAGGTGCTGCATAAAGATGATGGTGACTGTTATTGTTTAGACAGACTGCATATTCCTGCCACACATACACATACATCTATTCATAAAGTAGAATATCTGCATTGCATTGTTGACAGGAGTGCTCTGAGCAGCAAAGCCTTTTTGAGGATGTCATTTTTGTCTTGCCAGATTTCTTAGCCCCAATGTTTGCTAATTTTAATTCTCTTTGTGCCAGATATGCTGTTCATCTTGCATTTCATTTCCCTGCATATTATGATCAATACTGGAGTAACTAACATTGAAATGAAATGCTATTCTATATGATTGTCAGTGCATATGCAGCCTAATTGGGGAGTCAGCAGGGCACAAGTGCATACTCAGCCCGGAGCTGTCAAGCATGAGGCTAAATAGCTTCATGAACAAAATCAGCTTGTTCTGTGATTTTTATCATACCTTTTCTGCCAACCAGTTAAAAGGCTTATATGTATAGTGAGAGGACATAGACGACCACAGAATGATGCACATGCAAATTTAGGTGCTAATTTTCACAAATCCACCCCCTCGCTCACAACAGTGTTAAAAAAATAATGTGTTCATCAAAAATAGTTTATCATCTCAGCTCCAGATGATTATACATAAAGATAGGATTTTAACCCTTTCATGCATCAACTATGAAAGCCTGAGTCCAGATTTTTTTCTTTTGTGTTATGTGTCTTTCTGTGAGTCTCCAGACTTCTTTCAGGATGCAGGACTGGTATTACCATGTCATTCTACTAGTATTAATATGTTTTCAGCAACAAGAACTGACAGTCTCTCCATAAACCTCAATGTAGGGGAGCAGGAGAGAGCACTCTAACAGCTGATATGCAATTCCGCCATAGAAACCATTGCATTTAGGAGAAAATGACTTTTAAGCTTTCCACTTTAGTGACCGCTATGTGCCAAAGGGTTCATTTCCATCCATCTGAACACCTTAAATCAAAACATTTTCTGTGAACTGTGTGTCATTGATAAACACATCACCAGTGTCTGTTAGTACACTGGAAACTGAATCCAGCTTATAAGCGATACACATGAAGTCGTCCTTCATCGGACCACAAGGATGGCCTGTACAGGCACAGCAAAGTGCTTCCCCGTGTGTGAGATCAGACGATAATCACTCTGGTGTCCTTGTGTCCTGTGTTGTTGCTACATGTTGCTCATTAAAGCTGCTTAGCACGGGCTGGGCCACAGCTGTACGTGCACGGCCATATGCAAGGCTCCCCTTGTCGTCTCTCCTGTTTGACACATAAGCTCTGCTGGTGCCAGATGAGCTCTCACTGACAGCTGGATGCAGGCCGGTCAATCCTCTCGGGTTCACCTGTCAGCCTGTGTTTCTCTTTGCTTTCTAAAGCAATACTGACACTTCCTCTGTCCCTCTCCTCTATTCCCCTCCTGTCAGTCTTTCTCCTCTCTTTCCCCTACTCCATTTCACTGACTCTCCTCACCACTACAGGGTTAATCACTTAGCGGTATGGCCAGGGCATCATCTCTCTAACCCAGTAACTCTGTCTCTTTTGTCTCTTCAGTTCCCAGTATCTCCAGCCACTCTCCTTATCTCTCTTAATGCTCTCTGAGGGGCTTTCCTCTCTGCTATTGGGTTAGTTGTCTTACGATAAAGGATCTTCAAATTGCTCTAAATTTCAGTCTGTGTCTTAAACCATTTCTCATCCTCACTGTCTTTTTATTTTGTCCTATTTTTTATAAACACATTCTGATGAACCATACGTCATCACGATACAAGACTTTGTTATCAGACAAAATTATTTAACATCATCATTAAAAGATCTATCCAGAAGATTGATTGTGTTGGTAGTAGTAGTAGTAATGATTGGACATCCCTCTTCACGTTATGTAATTTGTCTTTTATTGACTTCTTTCTGCAAACAATCACAGAAATATTTGCAGAGTTTATGGTAGCCAAAACAAAGTGTAAAGTTAAGTGAGTTTTGAGACAAATCTCAGCACCTGCCTAATTAAGTTATTGATCAGCAACCATATCAACCATACCTCTGCATATACAGTATGTTAGTATCATTTTTTGCCGTTTGACAGTAAAATCATACATAATGCACCTTTAACTGCAAAGTAACAAATTTATGTTATTGTCTGTAGCAGAGTGGGAAATTAACTTTGTAAATTATTTAAAATGTCAAGCTCATTATCCTAATGAACATCGACCAGTCATTGATAGATGAATGTTCAAATTCACCTGCCAATCAACAGTAACTTCTTATTTTGTGTCTGAAATCTACCTGCCACTTTCATATTTTACTGGCATTTGGCTGATAGCTGGTGCTAATTTTCCACCCTGCCTTAGTCACACAGGGTTTGAGTAAATAAATGTATCTAATCTGATAAAATTGCAAAGAGGAACACATAAATGTAGAGGCCCTACACAAATTCTGGCACCGCTAATCAGCTTGGCCAAACAATGGGAACCCCCCCAAAACTTTAATGTTAATCTAATATTAATTAAAAATAAATTATTTAAAATGTCTAGCACATTATCCTAATTAATATTTGTTGCATGTTTGTTATGCATTGAATGCCGGCTGTATGTGTATAATCTTTTCCTCACGTTATATTCAGATTTGTTTCATCCAATGGCCATCCAAGCATATTATGTCCACCAAGTCTCAATTGGTTTTCATTTGATTTTCTTACATGACCCTATGTCACAATAATTTGTCAGCCTTGCTTTTTCAGCTTAATTTGATTAATTACTCTTGCGCAGAGGTGGTATGTGAACAAACAACATATGGTCATGTCATTTATCAACAAAATTCACTGTGGGTATTAAAGTTCAAATAACAGCATGGGAATAATTAATGATTCCGGCATCATGTAATTAATCAGTCACACAACTTCAACAGAAACAAAGAAATAACTGCAGCTACTGTCTTCTACACTCTCTTTTGCTGTAATGTACACACATGCCAAGCATTGATGCATGCATGGGGAAACACTAGTGCCTAGCTCTGGTTATGCAGTGTATCATCTGTACAATACACTCTTTGCTGTGAGCAGCATGCTGCATTCGAGAGCTTTAAGAGACTGAATATACAGTATTAGAGAGCTTACACCGTAAGACTGAGAGATTAAGCCCTTTAGCACTTAAGCGCTTTTATGGATTTGAGGGGCAGAAATGCAAAACAAAACTGCCTGAATATTGTTAATTAGATTTGGTGACTTTGAAGGTCTTCTCTTGGTAGTTAGTTGGTAGTGAAATCAGGAAGATTTTTAACTGAGGAATATATTGCACTTACATTCCACTTTAATAAATCCATCTCGAGCATGATTCAAGAGAAGACACAAGCTTACGTAAAATATTTTTTTTCAGTATGCAGCATATACATGTTTAAATTACAGTTGATTTGAAGATGGAGTGAATTCACGTTTGCTTCATTTTTGGGAAAAACAACAATCAATCTCGACTGTCTTTTGTCCATTTGAGTAGGCTTGCAGTGCAGTTTTCCACCAAGCTAACAGTATAAAAATAAGGTGTTGGACCGGTGTTTGACCTTTGTACCTTGGATCTCTTGATTTTTGTTACTCTGGCACTTACCATTATATTCCTGAATGTTAGTGATATTGCTTTAATCTTCCCTGTGTCACATTGATCCTACCATATTATAGCATGAAACAAGCCCTCATACAACAAGACATCTACTAAAGGGAAGACACAGTGGCTTCCTTACAGATTCAGGCCACGTTTCTGCTGTAAGACAGTGATCTATCGACAGTGAGGAGGAATTGATTAGGCAGTGTTTACTCTAACCACATACCTGTACGGGACAGGACACCGAGCGACTAACCTGTCATCACAGTTTCATTCTGTGAGAGAATTATTTTTATTATTTTTATCCTTTTTAAAATGGAGCGTGCCCCATCAAGCCCAACAGAATGTGAGATGTTATGGTTTCATAGTACATAAAACAAATAGATTAACATTTGTTTTCTTTGTTGATCGAGTTTATATTGTTTTCTTTACTCTGTGTGCTAGGATATTTTCTTTTGTTGCTTTGCATCAGTCATTTTGGAACAGCTGTGTTGCAAGGATTCTGTGGTAATGGTGAGTTATAGCACTGTTACTTGGGCAGAATTGCATTTAAAACAATAAAACAACAACAACAAAATTACAGCCTAGGAAGACGACTGTAAACTGAGGCTATGAAAATGATTATTGCCAGCAAAAAAAAACAGATGCCGTGATTTTCAAATTCAAACGCTGAATTATTCAGTAGATTGTAAAATATTGCCAAATGAGAGTCTGTTTTAAATTCAAGGCATATATGTGGACTAAAAATATTGTTATGGCTGTCTTATGTTGAAAGCTGAAAAACAAGTATTTGTTAGGGAGCATGAATGGAGCCCTAGAAAGCTTCTTTTGTGGACTGGTTCCTTAGCTCTGCTACTACACTAAGTATACTAACCCCTAACTGTTCCATTTAAAAAAAAAAAATAGTTGCAAAGATAAACCATGAAATCCATCTATTTTTCATTGCAAGCATATTTAGTTAACTTAAAGGTCAAGCTTACCATGCCTGTTCCAATGCCGTAACAGTGATGTTGATCTGTTCAGTGCACACTGTAAAATCTTGTAGGTAAAATCATAAAACAGTGACTTGCTTTTACAAATTTTGTTATGTGTGCAAAGATTTTAAAGTGTGTAATTTGTCATACAGCTGCCCTTGCCCTTGACTGAAGATAAGCATCAGGGAGAATCAAGTGTTCAGTTTCCAACATGCTTGACACCAGCTCTGGTTACCTTTTTATATATTTTGCTGTCAAGAATTAAACAGATCCACACACATTTCTGCCATTTTTAATTGTGGAGAACGAAAAGGTAAAGTCTGGCACCTTGTACACCAATATTTAGTTGACTTCTTTAAAAGACAAACAAAACTGTCCCTCTAATAGCTGAAGAAACAAATGAATATCTCCCATTATAAAACTGGACTTTTAACCAATTCAGTTGAAAACTGCTACATACTGTAATGTTTAAAAGTCATTCATTTCAGATTTCCAGTAAATGATGAATCATTTCATTGTATTGTGTACATTGAAGTGCACACTAGTCCACTGCAGACCGTATCTCAAGCCCATCTTCAGTTTCTGCCCATGTCGTTTAGTGTTAGTGCTAATGGAGTGCTGTATCAATATCGAGACAGGAAAGGTGATGGCCAGCTCTTGTGGGCTTCTGTCCTTTATGAAGCCTCATCTCCAGATGGGCCAGGGATGATTTAGTGATCAGTGTAGGGGTCTTTAAAATGAATGAGTGCGAGAAATGCAGAGATACATCTCCACACCCAGCCATTTGGACTGGAATGGCTCAGGGGTGAGTCCTGATTTCCTGTCCATTTGGAAGACTGACAGCACAATCAGAGATGTCTTAATCACATCTGGTTGTCTCATCAATCAGAGCAAGCACCTTTGCTAACTTTTATGCTCCTGTCCACCAATGCACAAATGCATTTCCATTAATAATTTGGATGACCTCCAATGAAAGTTCCTCTAATGAACAACAGTAAATGTCCCTAAATTTGAGAGTTGAGGTGTCCACTTGATCTGCTGCTCGTTTTGTTCATTTGTCTGTTTGCAAATGTTTGTGGGTCTTAGAGAGAGAAAGAGAGGGAAATACTGTGGAATTATAGCAAGGAATAGCATGAATATTTTATTCAAATGAATTAACATTAATAATTTCTATAGTTTTCTGAGTCTATAACAAAGCCAAACAAAGAACTAGAGCAGACATTGGGGCATGAGTCTTCCAGTTTGGTGAAATGGCTCTTCATGGAGCTTTATTGTCAAAAAAGAGATTTCTGAAACAGGCGGTTTTATCCTGAAAAACTCAAATTCAGGAAAACTAAAAGGTGTTACTTAGCTTCTCTGTTGGTTGGTCCAGTTATACCAGCCACCAGCCAAATTGTGGGGAGTTTTTGCTGGGGTTGGTAAGTTAGTCTTACTAGTGAATTTGAAGTAATGTTGCCATGAAAACAAGATTTGTTTTCCATGCTAAAAAACAAAACTGACTCCAATTAATGAAAGTGTTTTATGAATTTTGAAAACCACCAGTCACAGTAAATAGATAGAATAGGCCTACATCAGCTTCTTCTTGTGCTCATTTTAGCAGTTTGCATTTTGTGTTTTACAGTACTTAAAGGGCCTGGTGTTTTACAGGTTTTCGTACAGTTCACATATACCGACCTTATCCCAAAACATGCCATTCTTTTGTAGATGTTTGAATGAGTTTTTCCCAAATTCCAGGGAGCCATTTGTTTATCTCATCATGCTTTGAAAATCAACTTGCTGACATTTGAAACTTGCTTAGAATAGGTAATTCATCATAATGAATGTCACAGCCAGGTTTACTTTTGTTGAAGTATCTTTATCATTGCTGGGCACTTGAGATCAAGCTTTACATCGTTTGAAAGTCTAGATATCTTCTGGCACAACTGCATGCTGTGGGAAACTCTGACATCTTGGGATTTGAAGTTGGCTAACAAACACAATTGCTCTTGTTTGTTGTTTGTTTGAAAATCAAACCCAGAGGACAATAATTAGGTGCTTAAATAAGAAAGGGATACATTCATGATATTAGTCCTTTCTACTGTAATATGGGGAAGGCTGTGTCAGTTTAGTTATGCTCCACTCCAACTTTTACTTCATGTTGCTGTTTGAAAATTAGACATAAAGCTGGGCACAATGATTTGATTCATTCAGTGATTCATTAAACCCCCACTGTATATTAAGGCAAAAATGCCCAAAAAGCAAAGAAAAAAGAAGAATGAAATGTAATGCAACACTGAACACCATATTTGAAAAATTCCTGGCAGGACTCGTGCATAGCTGAGTTGGAGATTTGAATGCAACATTATGGCAGCCACAAAGTCTTAGATTCAAATTATGCACAGAGCAACTACATCAAACAATTTGATTATAGCTGCACAAACGTGGCATGTCAAATCAGTGTTATAAGCCCCAGGAAGAAGGCTTTTGTGTTTTTCTTTTAAAAAAACATTTTATGGATCAAGAGCCAATCTTAACGTAGAGAAATCTTGAAGTTGAGAAAAGAATACTGGAGCTAAGCCTAACGAAATGTTCATCTTAAAGTCCCTTAAAGTTTTTTTTTTTTGTGTGTGTGTGTGTGTTTTTGACGATCCCTCGGAGGAGTCCTATGGTAACCATACATTAAAAACAGCAATCCATACAACAAATGCCAGGCACTCAGAGTGCTATAGTACTGCAGTTAATCCATGTGTGTCAAATCAAATTAATGTTTTCGAAAAAGATATGACACAGACACAGAAGTGTAATAGAGAATTCACATAATAACTACATGACAATGACAGTCAGGGAAGAGGAGTGCTTAGAGTTCAGCTGATGGGACACTCTTTTCTATTGCAGCCCCACTTTGTGAATTAGTCTTACTAGACATTTGTATTTTCACATACAAATCATGCCTAGTGCAGCAGTAATTATTAGGTCAACCCCCTTGTCGTCCGCCCTGTCAGCATTCCTCTACAAAAAATACTTTGTATGGTGATGATCAGAAGAACCGTTTACTCCAGGTTTTAACAGGTGTAGCCTCATGCTGCACTATATGAAGAAAAAAAAGCAACTTGAGCTGATGAATTCTGACATTTTGAAAGTTAAAAAAAAAGTTCAGAAAATCTCAAAGCTTTTGTGTGTTTGTTTGCATTTTGTCTGTAATAACATCTAGTTTCCTCAGTTTAATGCATCTGCATGGTCAGTGAAAGTCACTACTGCATATTACCAGTGTGTAAATCATTAGTGTGACCAAGACTGACATTTCATTTTGAAATTTTTGGATTAAGATACACTTTGTTTTAAGAGAGAAAAACAGATCCCTTTGTCCTCTTTCTTAGTTTAAGGGATGGTTAACCCAGCTGAAAATGGGAAATTTCTTATTATCATCATTTTCAACAGTAGTTCATTCCACCAGGGCTGGGTGGGCCTTGCAGAGTAAACTCTGGTAAGATCAACCAACTGTCCAGCTAGCTATGGCTCCTACTCGCCCTGCAACAATATGTCAGGAAATGTTTTCATAGCTCACACTGTTGTAGAACTCCCCTGCTAAAATACACTTCAGAGGCTTGCAGCAGTAGAGTTGATGTGAGAAAGTCCACATCTGATGACACTGCTAGCTAAAGCTGCACACTGAAGTGCTTCACTAGTCCTCGCCTCTTCTGACAGAACGTTGGACTGGTAAAATAATCCTCGGTAAAATGTCGGATTTACGTCCAGGAACAGCACAAAACTGACACGCCGTGCTAATGAGTTAATAGTCGCCAAGTTGTTACCAACATTTGTTGAGGCTAGTGGAGGATAAGAGGTGCAGTTGAAAAGGCAATCAAACAGGGGCAGGAGGAATAAAAATTAAGGTCGTGTTCTCACTGGATCACCCTCACTCTTATGTGTGAAAGTAGCTTTAAATCCCCAGCGATCATGTGACTGATGGGCTTCTCTCTGCATTGAAAGATTCTCACAGCTTCGTGATTTTTTATGAAAATTTGAATAGTTCAGCTTTCCATGCCTTTAAAAATATTTTCTTGTATTTATTATTTTGTAATTATACAGTCATTTTGCATTTGAAGTCTTACCAAAAATGCTGTCTTTGCGTAATTTCTATTCTTTAGAAATGCACAGTTTTCCTGATAATGTGCAGTTCTGTCAGCATAATTATGTGCATAATTATGTCCAGACTGTCTGTAGTCCTAATTAAATATGTGGCTTAACTTTCTTTTGAATACTATGGTTTGGCACAGTGGAGTATTCCTTTATTGAGCAGTATGGAGCACCAAAACCCTTTCTCAGCACTGATCAGTTAATGGTAATTGCAGCCATGCTTGGACTCATTCCTCTATTTCATCTTAATGATCTTTTCACTCAGTTAGTCGTTTCTACCCCATTTCATTCATCTTTTTAACTGCTGTGACCTCTCATCCCTGGACATGGCTGGGGTCCTGAACACCTGTCCTCTTCCCTGCCAACAACCAGGTAGTGCAGAGCTTGACGACCCCTCCTGAATACACTACTCATGTTAGCAGATAGGACACTTCAATTATCACATTTAACAGGAGGATTTCTGTACCCAGGGTGCTTGATACCTCATAAGAACATTTTATATACAAAATTGATCAGCACCAGTTTTCCATTTCAGAGTCAATCATGGCCAGTCAATGCTGTGCAGTGTGGTTCTTGGGTTTAGATGTTTTTTTGGTTTTTTTGATCAAGCCATAAACCCCCCTCTCCACACCTCCCCACCACCATTGTAGGCTTTAACCACTGCACTGATGTTGTGTTGCAGGAAGGAGGCAAACTGCAGATTATTTTGGAAGCATGTTAATATCTGTGTCCAGCAACAAGAGGTGAGCCACAGACAATCACACAGCGCCGCCTAATCTCAAGGCGTATTCTCTTAGCCTGCTATGACTAGGTGACAAGCAATTTGCTATCTCCAAATCAGCCATTTTCAGCCTTGTACCACCACTGCAGTCAAGGTGATAAACACTATGTGGTCAGCTTTGTGTCCTCTATTTCCTTGCCACAAGTAAATTTTATGGTAAGAATCATGGTTCTGCATGCAACTCTTGATTTCTTAATTTAGACTTTCCTCGAGAATGTGGTTTTATCATCATAACTTTGTTTGCTTGTATCAACAAATCAAATGTTTTTAATAAAAGTAAAAACTTTCAAACAACCCCACCACCACACCACCACACACACACACATACACACACACACACACACACACACAAAAAAAACAGAGCCAGAAAAAACAAACCCAGTGCCTTGAACTGCTGAGTTTCAACCGACTTTCAGCAACCTTCAAGTTGGACTCGTAAAAGCTGGCTAACCGTCACCCCTGTCAGCACGATGGGAGAGGTGGACGAGACATGTCATCTCGACAAAATTTAAAATGTGTTTTGAGGCCCCCTAGCTGAGAGGCTGCCACTCTTTCTCATCCCCAGGCAGATTTAATGCCCAACACAACTCCCGAGAGCAATAGGCCCACCAAAGCACATCAAGGGGTGTATTTCTCTCTATCTCTTTCCATCTCTCTCTCTGTGTGAAAGGACCCAGGTGGGGATGCTGTAGGAGAACCTTGAATTCTCTTTCGAAGATTTCTATAGGTCAACAAATTGGCCTCTCCTGCCTATTGAAGTCATCTGAATAGGCATGATGTGTTAGGAATTTTTCCCACTGCTGTGCAGGAACCAGCAGTCATTTGCACATTTAGTAATTATGTGTTCTTGATCACAACACAAAAGCCTAAATAATTATGTCCTTACTATGTTTTGAATAATATCTTGGCCCAGTATTTAATAAGCAAATCATTATTGCATATCGTCCCACTCTTTCCTGAAGCTTGTGGATATGCCATAAAAAATTTTGTCTTACATGCTTTTGCCCTTGTTTATAATATTTATCAGTGAGTCTCAAACAATTTACTCGTTGGACCTCTGTGCTAAGACAGATTTTCAATATGTCCCCTGAATGTGTGAAGATACTGTAAGGATGGCAGTAAGCTACGTTTTGCTCCCTAAATGAAAAGTGATCCTATTTTCTGGAAGAGAACAAAAGAGTGCAGGGGGGAAAAAAGTGTATCATTATGGAAATGCCTGACTCCAGCCTGAGTGCACTTCCCTCATGCAGTCATTTCTGTGTAGCCATATTTTGAACTGGATATAGGAGGGTAATTACATATTGACTGGCTTATTATGCTCATTCAATTTACAGTGATCAAAAGTGCTACTCAAATGTAAGGCTGAGCTGTAGGCTCGGGTGACTATGGATGCAGGGCTGGCAGCTCCAATAAAGCCTGAAGGGGCTCAAGTCTACCTGGAAGTGTCTAGGAGATGATGTGATTGTAGGTGATGATATGGGGTAATGGATGTGAATAGCTTTCACTCGACTGGCAGTCTCTCCTACTCGCCAGGGCTCTCATTTTGAAAATACTCCCAGAAAGTTACTGCTCTCCCAACGGACTAAATATCACACTCACAATGCTTTGGGTGTGCATTTTATAATGAGAGCTTCTTTGCTGATCCTAGACCACGTTTTGGCATTTCTGCCACCGTTGTCTTGCAGTTGATAATAAATGACCCTGGTGGAGTTACTTTATATTCTTAGAGCAAACAAGCCTCAGGAATGTGTACAGCTGATGATCGATTGGCCAACAGTCTAGTAGTTTGCAAATGTACAGTATTCAAATGAATGAGACTGTGCAACAGCCTGAAGCTAAACTGAGGTAATGATTTATGTCTAGTGGTACATCGACTTCAGATAGCCACAGCCCATTTCTCACCTTTCCATAACATTATGGGCTTTTTTTTAACTTGATGTACCAGTGTATGATGAGAAGACATGATGGACTGCCTAGTGTACATATGCACAAAAACGAATAACTTTAGAATATTATATTAGAACTTACATTATAGAGGCCACAGTATATAACATTGCACGTTGTTACTGATAAAAAATATCAGAGTTTATTCACCCCTTGGATCATTACATTGTCTGTGAGCCCCCTGGTGGTCATATTTTCAGTGGTTACCAAGCATTAGACCCACTTGACAGTAGTTATTATTATTTTTGAAAATCAAGAATCTAGAGAATTAAGAGTCTTAGTCCATGATGTCATTAGAGACACATTAGGCAGATTCTCCCCCAAGAATTAGTGAAAGACAGGATGTTTGACTTTTATATCAAAATGAAGTGCTATTTCATCATCATCATCATCTTCATCGTCACATCATCATCTTTGTCACTGGAGACTTAATTCAGACTTAACTATCAAGAGTGTTTTAACAACATTGCAAGACTCCCCTGATAATACCTGAATGTATACCTCAAAGTTTATTGCATTTTCTAGAGAGTCTGTTTTCCAAATTCCCCACTGACCTCCATAGTATCCAACACAACAGAAGTACATGCTGTAAACAAGTAAGTCAAGCAAAATGCACTACAAGCACCCTTTATATGTAATGGCAGGAGAGTGATTTATGTTTCCCATGAAACATGAGATTCAAACACACATGTTGTTCCACCGTGTAGAACTGTTCTTTGAAGCCGAATTTACATTCAGAAATCAATATAAGATTTGGAATATACAGATGGGTCGTCCCTGGGCAGAGTATGTTCACACATTATTCCAGGCCATAGGCTGTGAGGAAGCATATATCATGAAGAAGAAGGTTAATATTGGAGCAATAAAAGATTTTTTTTTTGAGTTATCAAGAAAGATAGCATGTTACATTTTTGAATAAGCCAAAACTTAGAACATATCAGACAATTGAACAATATAAAACAATTGTTTTGTACTGAAAACAATGTAAAATGTAATTTATTGAAGAGGGAAAGATCTATTCTGGCCCAGCTGAAGTGAGGTATCTTGCCTTTACATGTGGAAACTGGACATAATTTGGGTACTGATGAGCAAGATTGTATTGCATATTGTCCATTATCTTAGCAATGCATGTATGGGAAAATGAATTCCAGTTACAGGCATTTTCAGTCCAAATGCGCAACATGGAGGTAAGTCATTTAAGGAAAAACCCAGTGGCATACCAACAAAACAGTTAGTTAATTTCTATGTCTTTCATTCTTTCTTTCTGTCTTTCTTTCTTTCTGTCTTTGTTTTTGTGTTTTTTTATGGTTAATTCAGGCCTATAAGCCTTGACAAAGTTGAAGATGACAAGACAGGATGTGGCATGTGAAGGAAACTTTGTATGAAAGACAGACAGCAGTATATTGTTAGTGCTGTTGTGCTGTTTTGTGTTTTGTGTACTGCTGTCAGCAGTGTGGAGTTTGAGGATAAACAAGCAGACAGCTTCCAAAGTTCTAATTCTAGCAAGCTGCCATTACTATTATTAATATGGCTCTCTGGAAAATGTACATTTCCACAGTAAATCACTAAAAATTTCTTAAAACTAAATTGCAGTGGCGTTGACAGTAATATACACATAGTAATGTATACATACATTATTTGTGTAGTCTAGTGAAAGTTGATGCCCTGCTGTTAAGTGGAATTGATGTGGAATTAAAGCACTGGTGGGACAAAGCAGAAAGCAAGCATAAAGATAGTCCGCGCATATTTAGCACGGTGACTGCACTTGGCCAGCAGTACTTCAGAGAAAGAGGTTGGTTTTTTTGACAGTTTCAACCTGGCTTGATGTAGCCATGTATTAAACTGTCATGTGTACGTTTTTATTATTCAGTCTGATCATAGTGTAATATGGTGCTCTCGAAAATCACTTTGAACTCAGTCCGAACTGCAGATGAAAATTCTGTACATTGTGGGTGTTTCTGCCTTTAAACAGCTGCACAAATTTCATCACTGGATCTTACCTGTAGTTTAGGTACTGTTACGGAGGGTTTGTCTTCTTTGGACATCGTGTCCACTGTATCGTCTTCACTGTTTCCTCCGTAGCTCCTCCACTGTTTTAAGCTTTTAGATGCAGTGTTTCCCACACTGTAACAGTAATGGTTGTTAATGACATATCGAAACAATCAAAGCCAACATTGTATTGAATGACACTTCCTTTGTCTGTAGTGGTGAGGCATTTAAGGTCCCGTAAAGGTACCGAATTTGATATCCAGCCCTACTAATAGCATGCTATAATAACATGTAATAACAAGTATAATATGTGTGGGAAAGACTGAGATGATCATGTTGTTTTCTTGTTAAAATGTGTTAAGCTTTCTGCAAAGTATGCAGTGGAATTATGTCACTGTCAGTGTAATAGCGTCATTAAAGTCATCTTCTAGGCTTTTTTGTTAAACAAGTGGCAAATTAGGTACTAGTATTGCTGCATTCTCCCAGTGAGCACTGTCAAGACACAGTGGTTTAGTTCCACAGACCAGAGCCCAAGCCTGTAATTGAGTTTTTATTGAGATACTGAAAGAGAGAGTTGAGAGCTGGGACTGTTGGAGCTGGAACTTGTGATTTAATTGAGTGTGTGATATGGAGTGTACAGTGCTGTTTGTCTGAGGAGCTGACGACCTCCACTACTGAGACCAGTGATCAGGTGAGGCTTTCCAGCCAAAAATGGGGATGGGAGCATCCTTGTCTGTCCACCTACTGTTCCTCTCCATCCCCCTAATGGAGACTAGAGTGGCAATCAATTGATTCTTCCCATTACAGTTTCATAATGCACTTCAATTATGGCCTCAATCTTTGCATTGTGATCGTATACAAACATTGTTCATGCTATAATGGCATATAATAGGGTGTGTGTGTGTGTTTGTGTGTGTGTGTGAGTGAGTGAGAGTTGTTTCAATTAATATCCGTAATCATCTGCCTGCACTGGTTGCCACAGCTTCACAGCTTTGTATGTCGGTTTTGCCCTGCTTCTCTGGCTTCTTTCCTGCAGGTCTGGAGCTACTGCACTCTTTTTCTCCCATATTATTCGGTCTAAAACCCTGTTGTTCGCCATCCCATCTGATGAATAGAAAATTGTGTAGAACCTCACACCCCTTGGGAATGAAGGTGCTTCAGATAGCTGAAATTTCAGATAATTGAAACGTGCGTAAACCTGCATCAAACCTTTTTGGGGGGATAAAATCTCTTTAATTAAATATATGAGTGTGTTTCAAAAGACTTTTGTGTTACAAATAGCCTTTAAACACATGACAAATATGTAGACCTGGCAGTAAAATTACAGTTGTCTGCAAACACTTTGCAACAAAAGCAGCGGCACAAAAATCACTTACTCTGGCTGTAGCGCACATATGCACGCATGCAGGAACAAACTTAACAATGAGTAATAGACTCATTTATTGGAGAAAAATAGCCTTTAAACCAGCACAAACATTATACCCCCTAGTAGTGTAGTCCTGCCAGTAAAGCAGGAGGTTTTTGCCTTTTTGTGATAATATGAAATCACTTGTGGCAGCAGTGCATGTGCACACTCACCGTAACAAACTAACCAGTGAGGAACAGACCAATTTACTGGATAACAATACTGTAACAACTACAGAATCAGATTTGTAGGCTACTGTACTGTAGGCTACTGGAGACCAGTGGCCATCCAGTCACTTCACGTTATTAGGGGTTGTTTAGTTGAGGTCATCCTGTAGTTAACCAGATGCTTTAAAAAATATGTATATGAAGAAGTCTAAATATTGAAATTTCAGGTCCTGAAAAGTATTCAAGTGTTTTCACTTTGTGTGACAGTCCTCTATACTGTATATTCCATTGTACATTGCGGACATTGTGAAATCTTTTTTCCTTTGATATATATTGCAATATGAAAAGTACAGGAAATTTCCGTGTTGTTGTTCAGTGTGTTATTCATGTGTGTGTATACAATATATACTGTATGTATATGTGTATATATGTATGTATATATTTATGTCTTTGTGTATGTGTGTCTATATATATATACTGTATATATATGTGTGTGTGTGTGTGTGTGTGTGTGTGTGTGTGTGTGTGTGTGCGTGTGTGTGTGTGTGTATACATATATAAAACCAACAATCACAATTTTCATCATTTGGGTACGTTAGAAGTCTATCCTTTTCCAATAAAACAGATTTATCTATATGCTTGCATGAAGTACAGATAGACATAGAAGCTCTTCATGCACAGTGAATCACCAATAACAATTATTGTTGCTCAGTTTAACAAACAACCAAAGCAGGCCTCAATGAAAAGAGCCCTGCCTGTTTTGGATGTGTGATAAACTGATCAAGTGCACTGCTTCACACGTTTGCACACAGCAAGCTAATCACTGTGCATGCAGAGGCTTTGTGTCCAAAGCAACAACCTGCGTGTATCCAAGAAGCTGTAAATCAGATTAGATTATGTTAAATCATATGGACTTCTCTTTCAGATTAGTCATGGAAAATGAGTAATTTGCCTTACTTGACATTGCACGTCCTGCAGTGTGAATATTGCACATGTGCACATTGCGATGTTGATGCTGAAACGATACATCGTGCAGCCCTACTATGCTGCCAAAATAAGATCCTGACCACGTCAAAATACTTGTTTTTGCTTAAAATTGTGTAATAGGCTGGGCTTTTGTGCATTCAACACTGCTGGTCAGGATGCGAGCAGAATGTCCTGTGCTACACAGGCATCACTGCTCCTTCCCCTATCTCTCATCAGGATCACGTCACAAGAGCTGGTCAAGCAGGCAAGTGCATTGGAAAGTGACAGGTCTCAGAGCAAGGTAACCTAGTGTTGATGCTCAGTACACTCAATATGAATAATGGCAAACTTAGATCTCCGGTTTGTTGGCAAACAGATTGGGTGATCTTGCAGTCAAGAGTAAGCTATGGTCAGCTAAGATTCATGACTGGCTGACAGTTACTGACAGCAGGTTTTGTGTCTGCAAGCTGAACTTAATATTTTGTAAACTGAAGACTCTAGGTCAAGTTTCCCAGACACCTGCAAAATCCGATAAAACGGGACATTTCATCCTTTTCAGTCATTTTTTTTTTAACCAAATGATGCATTGGACAGTTGAAAGTTTGAGAAATGATTGAGATGGCGAG
>OMLB01015097.1:67090-82699 GCA_900302555.1 Myripristis jacobus
CTTGCGCTGAAAGTAGACGTGGTTTCAGATGGCGAGCTTTTGGCGCACCTCGGCGAAGCCTTTTGGCACGAAACTGTCACTGCGCCAGGCTAAATCTGTCGACACCTCCCCTTGCTACGCCGCCACTCCCATCTCGGCGCACCTCGGTCTGGGAAACTAGCTCTGCGTGGGGTGCGCCTCACTGCGCCACCCTGCTCTTTGGGCGCACGAAACCTCCCCGCACCTCCCCTTGCTACGCCGCCACTCCCATCTTGGCGCACCTCTGTGCGCCCCGCACGCTGCGCTGGTCCAAACTAGCTCTGCGCGGGGTGCGCCTCACTGCGCCCCCTGCGCTGCGCCGGGAAACTAGAGCCCTCTAGGTCAAGTTTCCCAGACACCTGCAAAATCCGATAAAACGGGACATTTCATCCTTTTCAGTCATTTTTTTTTTAACCAAATGATGCATTGGACAGTTGAAAGTTTGAGAAATGATTGAGATGGCGAGCCATCAATTCATGCTTACTATCCTTTTCTAGATGCCATATCTTCTGACACTTTTGGTCTAATAAAACACCTTGACCGTGTTCCAGCATCACACTGAGGGTATAGGAGTACAACTTTTGACTTTTGTTGTGGCAGCTGGATGTTTGACAACAACAAAAGACAGTAAAAAGGTGTTCATGGAGAACTGCTGAAGTAGATGGTGGCATCAGTGGCATCTGTACAATATCTCCAACTACTAGCTGCTGACTTTAACCACTGGAGGGTGAATTGAGCTATGTTCAGGAAGTTAAATGCAGCACTTGATAGTATGACTGGCATTTTTGTATTTTATAACTACTTAGGACTAAGAACCAGTTTACATTTCATGAAATGCTTTACTGTGAGGTTACTGTTTGAGATTTTACTAATAGTAAAAACTGGAATAAAAACAGCTGTATTGTTATGATAGTCCAACAAATTTCCTGCTCTCCATTTGTGTTGAATCTTAAAAGAAAAAAAATAATTTATTATATGCACTACACCCACACAGACATAACTTTTTGCCAACTTTAATTTGCTCATTAACTTGGTTTTGCCCTCGCTTAATTACATCATAACACATCATCTAATCTTTTAAATCAGTATCATGACTCAGTCACAGGCAAATAATATTTTGCTAACATGGCTGAAATGTTCTTGTCATATTTCATTTCCCATTTTCACCCATTACTCAACAGCGTTTCCCCCCCCCCTCTCTTTCACTCTCTCTCTCAGCAGCCGATGGGTTGCTGAGAGGAAGAAGTTGCTCTGTGTGACGGAGGGAGTGAGGGACAGATGGAGCAGGGAAAGGAGACAAAGCATAGCACATACTGTAGTACCAGTTTGGGTGGGCCACAGAGATGGAGGGGAGCTTCACAGTGGAGCCATGCTGCCACCAGAATACCATATCACCATGACACTGTTGCTTTTTTTAGCACCTGCTTTCCAGTTTGCAATGCTCTATTAGACAAAATGTCCATCTGCCAATATATTCAGAATGCACTGTGGAGGTTATTAACATGCCCTTGGCAAAAAAGGGTTTAGCTCTGTGGGGCAAGCGTCTCCATAAATTGCAGCAGAGGCAGTTTTATTATAGGTTGTAAATAGAACTCCCTGCCATATTTTATGACAGCCATCACTAACTCATTCTGCTTCTTATTACCTCTCTGTTCTCCAACTTGTGGGAACATTCACCGACACATTCTGTGCATAAGTTTATGTGGTATAAAGGATTGATTGTAAAGGAATTTATTCCTGATGTAATTGCACCTTCAGCTTCTACCGCACTTTCGACTTCAATTGCTGTTTTCACGTTCATTATAGCAGACCCAGCCTGTTTCCGAATGGTTACATGTAAAATTTACATATGGATGCCAGCATGAGCAGTTTGATTGAAGAGCTGTTGAAGTATGTTGGATGTGCAGGACACAGTAAAATTCTCATTTGTTCAGAAACTCAGAGTATGTTCATTGGCACCCATGCCATCAGTGTTTGTTACATGCTTACTGATATGATTGAAAGTGATGTGCCAGTTCCTTTGAAATGACAGTTTAATTATTATTTTTTAAAATTAGGAAATGGCACAAATTTTCAATCAAAGTACACTGGCAAAATGAAGAATATATTTAAATAGCATCCCTTTACAAGCAGTCTGGATGTCCAGTTTTCACCGTGCTCTCAGATACCATCAGCCAGACACTTCAATTCATAATTCACTCAATGACATATGTAATGCTGGACTTTACAGTAAACCATAAAAGGAGTAGTAAATCAAAATGGTATAACCACTTATGTGAATGTTGTTGGGTATTACAATCATATTTATGGTACCAACTGTTTTCATTCAGTTGTAACAAAGCCTATGGACCTTTCCTGGCCTGGCTTGTTTACTTATTTGAATTGGCTGACGAGGCTGTAATCAGCTTATGATCTCTAACATTTGGTTGCCTGGTGCCATACTGGGATTAGCTGCATTCAAGTAAAATGGTCAGTTGAACATTCGCCATGGTTTTTGAGGAGAGGGAAAAAACAAACAAACAATAAAACGTTACAAAATGTTGTACAAGCTGGCTTTGGATGTCCTGGCTTCGATATATTTGTTGTGCTAATATTAGTGGCCTTGAGATTCATGAAACAAACAACAAACAGCTACTGTACTAATAAAAGGAGCATTCCACCAGTGGTTGTTTGGTTGAGATTTGCTGAGCTCTGATTCCAGTGAATTATAATTGGAACGTTAATCATGACCCAGATGGTAGCAAGGCTGGAGAAATTATCATTTCAGTGCCGCACAACAGTCATTTCAAGAGAGACAAACAACCAAATCTATTCCATTATGGACTTCCAAACTACACCCCTGTCCTGTGGTGGGACACAAATGGGCGGAGTGAATGGGGATGGATGGTTGGATTAGGAATGCCGGTAGAGAGTAGATTATCCAGTATCTGGGCAGGCAGATGCGCAGAGGAGAAAACGACTACACAAAGAGCCAGATCTCCATCAGGGGATCAATTCATGGTGCTCGCTCTGTCACTTCCTGTGAAAAAGCAAATTTCATGGTGTGTTTTCGAGAGCCCAGCTTCAGACAGCAAGAGGACAGCTCTCTCTCTCTCTCTCTCTCTGTCTGTCTGTCTCCCTGTTCTCCCCTCTCCTCTCCCTCTTCCTGTCTCTGTCTTCTTTTTTCGCTCTCTCTTTGTACTCTCTGACTCTCCATCTCTGGGCTCTGTTGTCAGATGGGCGATCCAGTGTGCACTTTCTTCTCTTATACACACACGTACTCGCACAGTAACACATGGACACACACAAACACACACATGCGTGCTGTAACCTACATCTGCTGAGTACGGTGAATGCCTGTGTGGAAATTTTTTAAGAGGTTTAGCCGGAGAGAGCTGGAATGAGCGTCGCTGCTGGCTGAGTTTCTCAGCCTGGGGCCCCTTGCCTCACTCCCCCATTTCGCCCCACAGAGCTTCATCCTTATCGCTGTCCTGCACCCCTTCACTGCTGAAGCTGGGCTCCTCTCCTGCTCGACCACGTTTATCCGGGGGGCTCTTGTCTGGGGGTGATAAGCTGACAGACTCCCCAGTATGGATCCAGGGGTTCCCACTTCCCCTCCACTGCCCTCCACTTCACTCCACTCTACTCTTCTTTACTCCATCCACTGTGGTGGGGTCTGTGTTGGAGAAAGAGACCCCCAGTACAATACTTCAGCCTTCCCTCTGCACATTGGCTATCGCACACTGCACAGCCAGGTCGTAAGCTGCCCTCCTCCCCTTTTGCTCCGTCTTATCCCCTCCCCTTCTGCCCTCTTCCATTTGTTACTACCATATTAAAGAGGCAAAATGTATTTTGAAGCAAATGCATCTTTGAATGGTTAGTGTAATGGGCTCACAGGGACCTTAGACAAAGGCAGCATGGATGCTAATTCCAGCTACGCTTCACCAGATTTATGTCTTTGTGAACTAATTTTACACAAGAGTCGGCACACATCAAAGTCTGTCCCTTTTTTCGACTGATGACATGCTCACACACACTTTGTTTTTAGAACATCTGTGCTTTTTTTTCTTTTTCTGGAGTTGATATTCAGAACTTTGCCGCATAATTGTTAATATGTCTGCCTTGAATTCGTCTGTTGTGGTGCCAATTAGCTGCTTATGGAAATGAATGTGCGCTAATCAGATGAACAGTAGGTCTTAGATTAGCCTAAACTTGGTGAATGTGAAAAAGCTCTCAGCTCCTTGATGTCACAGCAGCTCATGAATAGGCAGCAATGAAGTCAATGCCAAATGCAGAGATGAGAGTTTCATGGTTGTATCGGGGTGTAAATGAATGCTGCACTGTAACAACAACAACAATGCAAGTACCATTACAGTAATGACTGTTATTGCCAAGGCTCTTGATACATACCCATGGTTTATGAGGAAGCGGAGCCATGTAATATATGCATGCAAACATACAGCTCAAAACAGGCTGCCACTGCAGGCCACTTACTTTTTAATACAAGCTTTACCACCTGCTCCATGTACTCACAGGCCAGCCTTTACTATCCTCTTGCATCCAGGCTACAGAGTGCTTAGCCATGCCAGGATCACTGAAAGTTGGAGCCTAAGGCAAGCACTTACCATAGTGTGGTGGCCTCTTGACTCTGTATTTAAAGAGCATAATCTCTCAGTCTCACTGTATCATGCAAAAGTTGTAGACTATAAAAAATCCTGCTTACAGTAAGTGTTGACATGCAGCAAAGATTTATTTTACAATCAGGGTTTGGGGAGATGATATACTCACCTGCTCTGGCATAGATTTGTTTTCTAAGTATATAACTCAATTAGCAGAGGGCTGTAATATTTTAGAGTTATGTACTTTAGCTATGGTGTAATAGCCCAGAGGAAAGCAAATATTGCACTTGTTTATCTGTCATCGGAAACATGTATTACCAACAGATGCTCCTGCCGGTGTTCTTGACGAAAATACACATCTCTTTCCTCATCTGCAGAAAGCTTAATTATAGTTCCTGGTGTTGTTGCAGGTTGTTACGGCGAGGAAGAGAGATGGAGGGAAGGCAGAGGGGATGGGGGAGGGGTGGGTCGGCAACATCTGAAGATTATGTGTGGATTCAGGATATTAATTTGCACTGTGTATAAAACATTATGGACTTAATCATGGATTCCCTCAGAAGCTGTAATTAGGACGTTAAAGCCATGGTGTGTGTACGAGACAGCCTGTTCACGCTCCCCGCTTGTGAAGTACCTGTTTTATGAACTTGGGTGCATAACGACCTTGGAGCTTTGTCAGGGAAGTGCAGCTGATAGTGCGATAAACTCTGTGTCTGTTCATAAAAAATAAGACACTTTTACAAAAACATGTCTATTGTGATCCATAACAATGCACATCTTTTTCTTGGCTAGTTCAAGTTAACTCTCTTCTCTTAATTTTTTTTTTTTTTTTTTCTTTAATTTTTTAACACCTAACTTGATTGTTGTTGAATTGTTAACTACATAGCCTATAATAATACATTTGCAACACCTAGACACATTTAGGCCTGCCATTGTCAACTTTTCCAATTAATAAAAAAAAACTGAGGAATAACAGTGTCAGGAGGGCGTGTGTGACGAGGTAGCTAGCATCTTTGAATGATTAAAATTAAGTATTAGGGTGTAACATACGATTCAGTGATGTGACTTAATGCCCGTTTCGTCAACAATTTTATTTCACAACCAGTACAGTTTGTATTGCATTCTGTTCCACAAGAGTGATAAATTAAAGTGTGTTGTACCTTTTTTTTTAATCTCAGAATGCAGTGATCTGAAAGCAGCTTGCACTTCACACTGAGGCAGCAGTTTTTTCCTGATATTACCTGTGTGCTTTTGTAAAGTGATGAAAGTGTTCATTTGTAGACAGCATTATGGTTTGATATAGGATCTACGTTATGTGACACCTGGCAGCAGACACCAGCTAATAACATATGAGGTTTGATGCTTCGTACGTAATGAAATTTCTCCTACATGATTTTATTTGAATTTATGCTTGGAAAAGTAACCATTCAAGCACAAGCTCAGTTATATTGTCATCCTGTTGTTTGCCTATGAACATTCACAGCACAGGAGGGGTGGGTCATTAGGTCTGAACCCCCAATTTCCACACCTCTCTGATCTCCTACCCTCCTCTTTTTTTTGCTGCTTTCTTATCTCTCCTTACTCCACTACCCCTGGTGAAGCATACCCCTTACCTTGGCAAGGCTGATGCAACATCCATGCGAATGTCTTATTACTTTTTAAAGAGCATCACTACCACTGGCGTGGCTATTAGGATCAGAGAGTGAGGATTAGAGCTTCTACTGAGAGTATCTTTCCTTTCCTCGCTCTGCATGCTTGCCTGCCTGTTTGTTCACACCACCTGACAACCGTAGTCCAACACAGTCCTGGAAATTCCTCTCTAGAGTGCAGACTGAGGATTGTGCTCCCACCTCTCCTCTCCTCCACGATGTTAAGCTCTGAGCAAAAGAGCGAGCGCTGAGAAGTGAATTCCCTCTGAAACCCAGAGTGAGGAGGGCAGGAAATAATTCAGCAGGAGCAGCAACGTCGGCATCAACAGCGGTGGCAGCAGTGAGCGTGAGAGAGAGTGAGAGAGAGTGAGAGCGTGTCTGTGTGTGTGTGCGCGTATGAGTGAGAGCGAGTTTCAGTGCACTGTGCGGAGCTTAGCTGAGCCGTGCCGTCGTGTGGCAAGCTGTGTGTTCCTTTTGGTTCCTGTGTGCTCTGGTGAGGCAGAGCTTACAGGAGGGAGAGATGTGGCTGCACCGGGAGCCCCAGCATCAGTGAAGAGAAGCAGCCAGCCTGGGCATCACAGAGCAGCATGGTAGGACTACAGACCCACTGCTGACTCCAGCGTGACTGATGATGACAGCCCACGCGTGGGTTACCATGCGCCACAGCCGCGCCGCTCTAGGAGGAAACACAGCCATGTGAAAGTGACTCGGCTGCCAGCAACTCTTGGACATGTTTTCCAGGGCAAAGTCTGGATTTCTTTCTGTGTTTGAACTTGTTTTTTTTCTCTCGGTGCTGTCTGGCTGTCCCGAACTCACCTATCAGGCAAGGACTAAGAGCAGATGGAACAAGGGGGGTAAGTGATGATGGGCAGTGTAGCCTGTGTCTTGGATACATTTTTTTTTTTTTTTTTTGACATTCATTGTTTTTTGTTGAAAATCTGGATTTGAAGACATGCATGATTCTTTACAGCAGTATGTTTGTTCAGCTGATTGTAGAGTTGACAGACATCTGTAGGTGATCTCGGGTGGGACAGTGTTGAAACATGGACGCCACTTTGTCATCATAAAGTGCCCTTGCCTGGAAAGTGTATGGCACTTTTGGATAATCTATTCCAATGTAAATTTATTTCAATCTTTTTCTGTATTTCAAGTCTTTTGTGATTTTCTATGCGTTTGGCATAGTTTTACCTCACAAGGTAGTATTCTGACTCACTGTGGCAGCTGACGTGTGTTCACAGGAAGTTGACCTGTGTTTCTGGTCATGAGGATGACGATGACAGTGATGATGTGGATTTCAAATAGTGTAGTAGTGTAGTGCCAGTCGAATCTTTCGCTGTAACTTTTGCAGCACTACAGCAGCAGATTCACAGTCATCCCATTTGCTGACAAGATGAAGAAGACTGGTTATCCAGTTTCACAGGGGTAGGATTTTCAACGCCGATACACAGATTTGGCTCTTTCATAGTGTTTAAGCAAATGAAGCTCCCCCCTTGCCTTCTCAGCAAGGGTGCTGTGTGGTGAGAGATTAGGCTTCGGTGTGCACCTCTGCATGTTTGCCTGGTAGGACCTGCCACCAGTGTCTCAGTGCTGTGATTTTGGTTTAAAAGACATAAATCACCAGTCTGAGGAGAGGTGTTAATAATTCATCCCAGCCCCTCTGTGGGAGCGGTCCTCTCCCTTCTCTTGTAGCATTTAATCCCCTTTGTCGGATTAAAGGAACCTCTAATCTTAGTGCTACTGCTCAGTGAGAAGGCTGAGAGATGCTCCCTGCAGCCCATCATCAACATTGTTAGCACTTATAGCTCATGCTCAGTGGGATACGTGTGTCTTCAAAGAGCCAGTGTCACCACCGTGATCTATTTAATGATTCCTTGCCATTTTTCTTTTACTTTTTTTTTTCTGCCTCACCCGCTCCTCACTTTACATTCCTTCATGTGCATCTCTGTTCCACCCACCTTGTACTGTGTCCTCACTCTCCTCGCAGACATCTGTCATTACTGCACAGGGGTTCCAAGTTAATGACTTGGACCATGCTCTCATCTAGATGCACTGAACTCATATGCGAGTGATGGAAGAGCGTCGTTTCACAATTCTTCCTTACCTTAGCTCATTTTATATGCTCTTTAACTGATGGGAGCTTGGCATCGAGTAGATGGAGAGATTCATTTCTTTTTACTGTGTATGGCTTCCAGTTCATGTTTGATGGAAACATTGAGAACATCATTACGTTCTGTCACAGAATTTTAGCAAAAAATGTCACGCATATAGAGCTTGTTGTGGAAGAAATGAAGGGTGAAAATGTATTCAAGGTTAAAGTTTGGTGTGTTTGGGTGCAAATGTAAATCTGCAATCATTAAAAGTAGATGCAGTATAGAATGTCATCTGTGGTTGGCCTCTGGTGAAATGGGGGGCAGTGACCTCCCCTAGTGTAATTAGGCCATAGACTCTATCCCTAGCTGTGCACAGCTGAACAAATCATTCCACAGCCATACTCAAACTTCAACCTTGCATGCCGAATTAAGTCTTGTGTCACATTTTAGAAAGAGCAATTTTATCCACTATTAGGATAAGATCAGTGCAGAATAGACAAATGTTTATGGATGTCCTGTCATTACCTAGCTGGGATATTGGGCGGCTGTAACTACTTTCCCTTTCATTCGTATGCCAGCCCAATGTCATTGGGGTTTTCTCAGCAGCTATAATTTCATAGACTGTAAATTGCCATTCATTATCACCTTCAAAATAAGGTTTTCACTGCGTGTGTCTGTCATTGGCCATACGTTGTTTAGAGTTAGCTGTAATATTGCAATATTGCTGTTTTGCCTGCTGTTACTATTTATGCAACAGACTGGACAAACTGGACCCGCGCACATAGAATATATTGCCTTCAGCTATCTCATTTACTCATTATAGATTACATGGCTCAGCTTGATTTTATTTTTCTGTAATCAATGCGTCTGAGGCCACACAAAAGCATGACAACAACTTTGTGGTTCAATGATTGTGAATTGTTGCCGTGGCTACTCTCTATATAAGTGGCAAATCATCCCACTTTGTACCACTGTTAGGGAGGCCACGTATTAGTCAAATCACTGTCATGATGAACTAAAGTCTTTTCCAGAAAGAGCAAAGCAACATGATTTACGTTTATTTGATTTATGTGTTTATATGTCCCATGTTGCGACATGTTGCAAAGCACAAAATACAAAATTATGAAAACAGAGGATAGCTGGCAGTCATATGATCACTGGTTTGATCTCTGATACCAACACTGCATAATATTTCTCAAACAACCCAAAACAATGACACCTGCTGAAACTCCCATCTATATGCACCAACTTGCTGTAAGGATGGATATTGAAAATTAGCTAATACTATAATACAATACAAGGGGCAGTTGTGTACAGTGTGACACCAAGGCTGCATATGTCCTTATAAAAGTAAAACCTTTCAAGCCAGGGCTTGGATGACTGTATTGAATAAAACTACAAAAAATAAGCTCACTTTGCTTTTGAGACTGTGAAATGTTAAATTACTTTTACTGAACTTGACAGTATACACCATGCTTGCTGTGAAACTTCTGAAATGATTTTTAAATGGAATACTATTCACTTTAGAGTTTTTGATTGATTACCACAAAGCAATTATATCATTATATATATATATAAAAAAAAAAAAAAAGAATAATTGGAAATCCACAAATGACAAAACAATTTTCCCCTACTGGTGTGACATATCAGAGCGACAGAACAAGGCTGTCAAGTTGTAGAGCACATTAGTTATTCATGGAGTAGGGTGTTCAGGATATTGAAAAAAATGACACGTCAGGTATCCATAGAGTGGGGTTTGTACTAGTTGAAGTCTGACTCTTAATCATTAATTATCAGATTTTTGTGAAATGAAACATGTTCCCAAAAACATTTTGGTAATTCCATTATTATTCTGTTATATATCTATAATATTTCTCAGCTTCCATGAACAGGATTCACACTGTCGCCTCAATCACAGTTTATTGTAACGAAGGATCAACAGCCAAGGGAAAAGAATGATGTGCAAGAGAGTTATTTCCAAAATATCAGCTGAAAAAAAAATCTCCCTGAGTGTCAGCCACCATCCTATAGTGTCTAATAGGCCATCCGACAATTCTTACCTGATTGATACACCACCGGCTGTGACATGGTAAAGGTAAAGGCAGGTAATTGAGTCATACATTCAGTGTTACTATTATCCCACGTCCAGAGTGACAGAATTGCTGATTTTCTTTTTGCTTGACTGACAGTAACCTTTCTCTAAATATCTCTGGGATGTCAGCAAGTCATGGAAAACAAATGCTTAATTGACTGATTACCATGAATTATCATGAATATTCATCCACAGTTCTCTATAGTCTTTGTATTTTATCCGTTGCAGATAATTTTAGAGATGCATGTATTTGTGAAATGTTGAGATGTCACACCATGTGGCAATGTGAGAAAATGTCTCTAAACAAACTGTAAAAATAATATTAATGAGACTGAGGCATTGTTGTATTATGTTCCTTGCATAGTTAAGATTGCAGGGGACGAGATTTTATTTTCATTTTAATGTCAACCATCGTAGGTAATGGATTGATATTTAATTTGTACCAGTTGTTGTACAGTCAAAGTACTTGCTGCCAGATAGTAATAGACGTATGCCCGATGTTGTTGTCATTCCTGGGGTAGATCAGTGATTCTGAAGGTTTTGAGCCTCAGAAACAACCCGCACATTCCCAGTGCATGATGTATAATGTAGCCCAGAATTCAGAAAATTACTGCTCCTTCATATTCTCATACTGCCCTGCAGAGACAGCCTCCATAACTAATATTACACCATACCAAGATCAGGAGGGGCAGAGATTGAAGTGAGCCTGGCACTTCTGGGGGATATCCAATTGGATGTATTTCGATCCCAACCAAACTACAGTATATGGTAATGAGAAGACAGAACCAGGTGGAGAGGAGCTTGGCTGTATTAGTACAGAGCTCCAAAGCTAAATGATATGTTGTCTAGTTCATGTTCAGAAACAGGGGCATTTTTCCTGCTGGCTTCAACTGCCAACTCACCGAAGATGGTCCAGCTGTGGTAGTTAGTGAAAGAGTAATGGTAAAGAGAAGTGACCTGTACCAGCTATAGAAATGCCACTCGCTCTCCTTGGGCTTCCACAAATGAGAATCTCACAGTGGTGGGAGCAGGAGAGATCATCAGATTTATAGATCGGGACAACAGGAAAGGACGAATTACCACTTTATATCCACAAACTGTTGTGTCGTCCAGTTGTTTTCAAAGTGGTGTCCAGGGACCTCAAGGGGTCCTTGAACGGCATTCAGAGGGTCCTCAGCTTGTGAAACAAGAAATGGTAATTTTCTAGCACAGAAAAATTATTACTAATGTTTTTTTCTAATGTTTTGGTATTTTTTTTATCCGTCTAGTTTAATTAACCAGAAATTGTTACATATCAAGAAAATGTATGATTATTTCAATATTACGTTTAAATCTCATGACTTAATATATTTTTGTCCGTGTTCAAATGTGACATTGTAACAGTTTAATACTTAGCAGAAGCCAAAATATATTTTCTTAAATGGTTCCAAGGAGCAAAGTTTTGTTGTGCCCTTTGAGACTGTAAACAAGTGATACTGGGTTTTAAATAAACTTGAACTTGACATACGGCACGGGTAAAACCACTTCCAGAGAGGGGGATTCGGAAGGCAGACTTCAGGCTGACGGTGGGCTTGTTCCAGTGGTACTGCAGGCAAGAGCCGATACAGCAAAAAGGATGCGGGTTGCGGGTGGGTGTGGTGTGAAATCATGTGGGAGTAGGCGTGCATGGGCATGAAATGGTGTGGGAACAGGCAAATCATGGACCCGCACAGGCCTCTAATCCAAGGCTTAATGAAAGTCAACTGGGGAATCCAGGGCGTGCAAAAGTCTGGAAACCCCTGGTGTAGCCTACTACAGATGGAACCAAGCTGTTTACTCCTTCACTGTACTGGTCAATGCTCCAAAACTGCATAAATAGTGAATTAAATCCCAGGCTGCGATGGCCACTGTGCAGAACTATGCAACCATCTACAATAAACTAAGGGTATGAAATGCTGTTCCTTCGCAAGACTTCACTGGTACTTAAAGTATTCATGTTGCACCTGTATCAATAAATCAGTTAAGTGTATGAATTTACAGCTGAACCCCATATTAAATAACAACCATCCTGACATGTTTGTTTTAAAGCTCCATAAACACTTCCATTGAGGTACACATGCTTTACCACACCCAGCAACACATCATCAGTCAGTCATGTTTGCATCACTGCTTTTTTGCACCTTCTCTGCAGATTATTTGATTTTTTTTTCTTCAGCTACTGCAGCAAGTCTATTGAACATAAACACTTGAAAGCAGAGTATGCCTTTTTGATGTTGAAAGAGGGTGGAAAATTACTATAAGTGACTTAACCAGGACCTTTGCTTTTTCTACTTTAACTGTGAGCGGATGGTGAAAAGTATGATGGTTACAGCATATCTTTATAGAATTACAGGGGTAGGTTTCGTTTTGGGGCATGTTTTGCCTATTATACTATAAATAGACCTTGGTATCTGCTGACTTTCCAGCGTTATTGTGAATGTATATTGTCCTCATCCCTCCAATGTACTGCACGCTCCCTGGTTTTGCCTAAGGTGGAAAAATTGGCTGCAGGGATAGTATTATTGCACAAGCTAACAGGGGAAAAAAATAGGAAACAACATGACAGAGAAATTAAATCACTGTCATTACTTTCAATTAAAATGTTTTGACTTGTATCTTCAGGCAATGAGCACAGTACGGGCTGTCACACAACAAGGGGAAAATCACTCACTGTCTTTCCCGTGACTTTTTGTTGACATCCTGTGACTCAGATGAGGTTCATCGGTTGAAGATTTCAGCGTTTTAAGGATCCCTTGTGTGCTTATGTAAAAATGTAGGACGACTTTTCACTTCTGCCAAAGACTTTATTTCATATACAAAATGTTTACAAGAGAGCCAGCAAGCACATCTATAATGAAGACGACAGTGCTCTCTCATAATTACTCAATCATAATGAAAAATGCTACAAAGGCGGAAAATAAGTCTGCTGTTTCTAGTTCAATCCAATTAGATCACTGAGCTTTGTGCCTCTGCAACTTGAGAAGAATCAGGTTGAGACAGTTTCTTGAATGTGCTTGATTTAATTTTGTTCACATAATCCTTGTTAGTAATGAGCGTAAAGTGCACACGCTGAAAAGTGTGGGCAAGACTGCAGACACAGTGGTAACAGGATTTTATCAGCATTAAGCAAATGTTGCCACCCAGTTTGGATTGGAAACATGGTTGATAAGAGGGTTGATTGCACTGCATTATGCTTTGTAAAAGACAGATTGAGAGATCGATTTATTGATAGACTACTATGCAGCCAGACTACTACTATGCTGTGAAAATATGTGTTTGGTTTTCTGTTCATATTCAAGATTTGAGCAGAATCCTTGGGCACCCCTACGGGTACTTTTCAGACCTTGGTTTTGGCCTCTATTGGATGCTCGGTAACCTTTTTGTTAGTTCTTCTTGTAGCTGCTTTACAGTTTATGGGTTTGTTTCTCGGAAAATAAACAAAGAGACAGGAACATGATACCCTTGACAGATGACAGGATGATGTAAAATGGAGAGAGGTCAAATCTCCATGTCAGCAAGCATCCGTCCTGCTGAGCTGTCCTGAATCCATAGCAGCTCCAGGTGTGCTGGTCACTAAACATTACTGTTAAACATTATTACTATTATCATTATGTCTCTATGCTAGCTTCCTGTTAGTTTAGGACAGATTTCAGCAGTCACTGCCCTGCATGTCTAAGACCAGTCATCGCTATTACAACCGTCCGGATATTATACAATTAAACATTATTAAATTATCTTCTAAGATCCTCTACACCCAGTCTTTTGAATGAAGGATTTATCATCAAGGAAAAACAATAAAACTGTTGCTGATTTGATTAACCTGCAGAAATATCCGTTTCGTAGGCAATTATAGACTGAAGGAATGAAATGACTTAGTAAATGACTAAAGTGCCATCAGTGTATTGCACTTCCTCCTCCTTTTCACCACCCACCCCCCTCTCAACCTGCCATCCATTTGCCATACAGTAAAGCTTAATTGCCACATTCCAGTCACACGTTCTCTAATGAAGCTGCCATCTAATTGCAGTGGAAATTACGCTTAACAATAACAGTGTTTTATGGGTGAATTTTGGACTGTAAATATGACAAGTTAGCTTGATGGATAGAAGTGGGTAGGTTTTTACTGCCTGGGACCCTTTCACCCTGTCAGCCCCTGCCTTGGCTACGGCCAAGTTACGAGCATTCACTTGATGACATGTTCAGACAGTCCACGAGCAGAAGCATATGCATGGATGCTCTATTTCACTTTCTCACTCACAGCATCTCTCTCGTTCTCTCATTTGTATATGATCTTGGTGGTAGTGATAATTATGATCATAGAGTACACATCTTGTTGTAGAAAACACACTTGAATGATTTCAACATTGACCAATAGGCCAGAGCTGCCTTTTAACTTGTAATATAAGGCAATGTTTATGTTGTTCTCTGCAGAAGACATTATGTGACACCGCTTTTCAGTTTGCATTCCAAGGCCATTGTTGATGTTGAGAAATCTTCAAGGTATTTCCTTGAAAGATGTCAGTAGCAAAGGCTACAGTAACATCACACTGTCTCTGCCCAATTGAATTTTTCTACTGTTGCCAGGAAGATGACGCTGTCATGGTCAGAAACAGCAATCCCTCACTTAGCATCTCAGTAGACAGAACACTATATCTCAGTATGCTTTTTTTTTTTTGCCTTATCTATGACTTTCTCGCTCGCACTCACTTTCCTTCAATATACCTCCTTACCTCTCTTTGCTCTGTGCAATAAAACTTTAAAGAGATAAGAAGCTTTTTTCTATTTCAGGGTCACCATTAGCCTGAATAATGCATTGACAAGAGAAGAGCAGTTTGAGTTCTATGGAGGATAGAAGCACAGCCTTCAATTAAATTATACATCATTATCACAGCTGGCAAGCCTGGTGCGACGGTACCCTCTCTCTCCTCCTCTAAATGTTCCATGTTTCTGTCTTGTCCAATATTGTGTGTCGAACAACAGCTTCTTCCTGTGCCAGCCCAGGGCTGGGATGCAGATAAGACTGCCTGTGCTGTAAGGAGGTGCACAGAGAAAAATGGAGGGAACAGACTAATGCAGTGAAGTGGAGGCACAGCTTTACGTAGCTGTAGGCAGTCTGTTAGGTCAGGTGTGACTCTGTGGAGAGTGAA
>OMLB01015100.1:0-11330 GCA_900302555.1 Myripristis jacobus
CAGCCATGGTTGGCACACACCTTGTAGCCACAGTCCAGCTGTGAACTGTTGCTGGCTGTGTTTCCAAATGTACAACCTGGCTGTGTCAACAGGAAGCCTGGTTAATTTTGCCCGGGAAACAGACCATTTTGCCACTGATATATCAAATCAGTGATGTCTGTGGGAAATGTCACTTTGTTTGCTAGTTCAGAGCAACTGAAGCCTATCTGTTTTTCATACTAGGCAGTGCATCTGGTAGAGGTTTGCATTTGTAGTTACAAATCAGCACTCATGCCATTTGCTTTGTTAAACTGAAATTGCGCTTTGACAGAGTGTTGGGTTGTATTGGGTTGTATAAGATACACACATGCTGGTCTAAGACATGACATTCATTCAAGGAGTTTAGTAACTGACAATGTGTTTGTACAGGGTGAACAAGAAGAAGATACTGGCAGTGCAAGGCATCAGCAAAACCTGTTCTCAGCTTGAGCTGAACCCAAAGGTGACACACAGTCTCTCTGTGAGGGCGTCATACAACAATTCTACCTCTCCGAAGTCCAAACCCATCATCTTCACACCTTTCACAGACAGTACGTCAACATAAGCTTCCCTTTTCTGTTCGGTCTGTTTGGTTGCTTGGATTTAATCAATGATATTGTGATGTAGTATGCAGAAAAACAGTAGCCTAAGCTTTATCGATTCCCAAGAGCAAATTCAGTCACTGTAGCAGCAAATACTTCAGTTATCGGTTTGGGAACAATGAGTAAATGGTTAAAAGATGTAAACCCTTTGAACAAGTTTTTCCATAAAAGACCATATCCACATATAACTTAGAATTGTTTAATACTGCTCACCATGTTGAAGGCTAGACTCCCATATCCATTTAAAAAATGTTGACTAAAAAAAGGAAAAGAATGTGTACAATTGATGATAGTATGCAGTGTAGTATGACACTCTACCAGTCTACCTTAATTTAACATCACCCATACTGTATCCCAGCCTTCCTGCCACTTTAAACTTGTTTGATAAAGCGAAAGTCCATTTGAATGAATTTTAAAAGAATTTCCGTCCTAATTAAACCTTGATCTTTATCTCAAGCCATTATAGGGCCTCCGAAGCTATCAGTGGCTGGATGTGGCAACTGTATTCAAATCAACATTACAATGCCTGAGATGGACAAAACAGCAAATATAAGTGACCTCCAGTCATTCAACAATCCCTATTTTAAAATCTCCTGGAAAACTGACGAAGGAAAACAGGTAAGAAATCAGTTTCTGTTAAAGTTTTTGAAATGTATTCTTTTAGTATAATTATTTTCTTGAGGTAAATGTATACATTTAAAGTCAGGCTCTCTGAATGCATATAAAATGGACTATTTGTTTAAAAAGAATGGATGTTTAATTACAGAAACATTTCATGGCGGCATAATTAATCTCATTGGTTGACATAATTTTAAGTGGATGTTTTTGGAGTACCAGTTAGCCAGCTGGCAAAGAGGGAAGAAACATATAAATATGAATGGCAATGACTTAATTTATGACCATGATACTAATCTTGGAAAGTCAGCACACTGACTAGCGTATTTATTTAGCTATGGGCTTGGCTAACTAGCTAATCTTTTGCTAATTTGCCATTATTCACAATACGAAAATGAACTTTCAAAGGCTTCAAACTTTCTTCACACCAGGACCATCACCATATAAAGTCCTCCACATTAGTTTTCCAAAAAGCAGCAGCATTGTTGTGTTTTGATGACTTGACAGTGGGTGGCATAAAATGGTCTCTGTGCCAGAAAATAGTCCTTCAGGAAATGTTTGCTTTACGCAGCCAATTATCAGTTCTGTGGTTTATGAATCACACCAGCTTTGTTAGCTGCAGAAATAGAACACTGTAAGGTGACTGTTTCAACCAAAAATTCAAATTTGAAATGCATGGAATTTTGATTATATTATGTGAAATCTTTGTGCCCATTACCTTGTGGTCCCTTAACTTTTGGTTTGCCAGTGAGAATCTTTAACCGGCAACTCACTGTAAGGGGTTAATAATCACAATAAAGGCTTTAGTATGGCTAGATGTTTGTTTTTTTTTAATTCAAACAAGAGCAAAGGGTTTTATAATAATAACTACCTGCTCTCATCGCCCATACCCGGTATGTGTTTCTTTGGCACCGCCGAAGACGTTTAACTCAACCTGTAAGATTATTTCTGCCTCCAAAACAGCTTCTGCCTTCAGTCTGCTCTTTGGTGTGGAAATAGTTTTTCCTCTATCACTTGGCAGGTGGAATCTGCAAACACCTACGATGAGAATTATACAATCAGAAACTTAATCTCTGGCACCAAATATTGTGTACAAGTGGATATCAAGATTAATACCAATAGGAAATGTAAGCCATCACCTTGGACATGCACCTTTACCAGCATTGTTGAACCAAGCAGAGGTGAGTTTACTGTGCAGAGTTGATCTTACTGATTTTGCTGATTTGTTTTTCATTACGATGTTGCACTGGAGTGTGTAGTTTAAATATGGTGGTCTGTGTGTTTTTGTGTAGTCCCTGTTGTTTTAGGTGCTGTGTCTACCCTTCTGATAGTTGGTGGAGTTGTCTTAATGACCCTCATGTTTTGTCTGGCCTACACTGGTTTCATATGTAAAGTCACAAACCAACCCAGGGCACTACTTGTGAGTAACATTTGTTTTGTTGAGTGATTTTATTTTTGGATTGTCAGACGCATAAAATCCAAGGGATAAAGTGAAAACACTATTTCCAACATGTTCCCAAGATGTTAAAAGACAAAGAAAACAGAGATTTTCACAATACATTCAACATATACACTAAACAATACATTCCTAAAATCCACAAACATACCACTACAATTAATAAATAACTCAATAAACCACAATAGACAAATAACTCCTAAATCAAAAGACACTTTACATGAACACACACTTAGCCATTCATTATAGTTATGCTGAGTATAGACCATTGTTATTTTGTTTTTGCTCTCTGCTATTTCATTTGCATTAGTGCACATACTTCTCTTCTAGCACTACTAGAGAGCAGAGTATAATGGTGAAAAAAGAAATGGCAGTTTTACAGTTATTCCATCTGCAGGTGGGAGTAAAGAAACTTGAAGTTTGACTTTAACCATAAACATCATAATATAAGTTACATATAATACTGCTTTTGGTCAAAAGTTCACAGTCATTGAACCAAGCAATAATTGTAGTGCAGACATTTTGAGAAAAGTTAAACTCCTCCAGTTTGAGCAAGGAAGCAATTATTTCTTCAAGGTTCCTGTTATCAAGTTGATAAGGACACACATGGGCCTCTAGCTCTATATACACAAAAGGTTACTGTGTTACTCATAAATATGCAAAGTAAATATGAAGAGGTGCCAGGTATATGATCCTACAGTGATGTAACTGCCATCCAATAGGTTGTTGTTCTAGTCAGGAACATTAACAGTATATACAGATACAGATACAGTATATTTGTACAAGTTAAAGGTTAAAATTGCTATGCCAGTATAACGCATAGTTGTTAAACATGAGTGAAATGTGGGGTTAATTTTACAAGAAAATAAGAAAATTACTCTGGGGTGGGTGGGTGGAGGAGGGATGTGGGGGTGTGCAGGATTTTTTTTTTAATTGCTAGACAAAAATAAACCTTGAATTTCATCTCATTTTATTTTTTTAAATAATTGAACAACTTTCAAAGTAAAATGCCCACCCACGGGCTCCACAGGTGTCAAAGGTTAATGGAAATGGGATGCTATTCTCTGCTTTAGCCACACTCTCAGATTTAAGCCAAAAAGAATAGAATAGAATAGAATAGCCTTTATTGTCATTTTGTACATACAATGAAATTGCAGGTGCCCTTCACAGTGCCGTTTACAATCAGACATGGACATTCGACCGATACAAATTTACAAACAACATGAAGAGACAAATAATGACATAAAAGAGACAATACTGAGGTAGAGGCAATATGAGGTAAGGAGAAAAAAATAATAATAATATTAAAATGTAAAAATATATATCTAAAAAGTGGTGTATCAGTGCAAATAAAGTGGTGTAACAGTGCATGTTAGGCTACAGCAGGCTATAGAGTCATTGTGTGTGTTAAGAGATTGTATGGCCTTGGGGAAGAAACTGTTTTAAGAGTCTGCTGGTGCGTGTTTTTATTGACCTGTATCGCCTCCCTGAGGGCAGGGGGGCGATCAGGTGGTGTCCGGGGTGAGAAGAGGTCTTTGTGATATTTCTTGAGATGGGTATTTTTGTAAACAAAAATCTTACTCAGCTTAAGCTTGACCTGTGTTATACACTGAGTCCCATTATAACTTAGTACTCACCTGTTGCACCTCTGTATAGTAGTATATACTGAAAATTATATGCATCTCTCTGCCCCTCTTTCATTTTCTACTGCTCCATCCCTCCATCTGGGGTTTCCATCCCTTCTTGTCTTTCTCCCTCTCTTTTCCTCTTGTTTTGTCTCTTTCTTTCTTTTCCTCTCCTCAGTTGGCTCTGGGCCAAGGTTACATCCTCACACCAGAGAGGACAATTCCTGACCTGGCCTCTGTCAGCTCAGATGCGGACGGACAGTCGAAGAGCCATAATCACAGAAATCTACAGCCTGCCTCTGGGGGCCGACAGGGAGAGGAGGAGGAGGATGAAGATGAGGAGGAAGAAGTAGAGGGGAACCATGTCTACATGGACAGAGAAGCAGAGCTCTCTTCAGACGATAGCTCCTGCAAAAACACATCCAAAGCCTCAGGGGCAAGTGAGCCCAACAGGTTGGGGGATTCTGGGAGATTTAGCACCGGGTCATCAGCTGAGGTGGAGGAAGTGGATGGAGAAACTGAGATGGTGCACACTGAGCAAAATCAGGTCATCACCAAAGCTGACAGAGCTGAGGTATCTTTCATGGTTGATGGGGATCAAGCTGGAAGTCAGGGACTTGACATGGGTGGAAGAGAGGATGAGAAGGAGGAGGAGGAGAACGACAAATTGGGTAATATTAATCTGTTCTCAATCACCCTGGGGTCCCTGGAGAGGAATGAAGAGGAGGAGGAGAGCATAAGAGACTCTCTGACAGACTTTTCAAAACCATGTGACCAAGAACCTTTGCTTCCTGCAGGCTTGCAACCTAATTTAAGCAGCACAAAATCACAAAGTCCAGTTCAGTGGGATGATCAAACCCCACTGGCATTAATGCAACCTCCACAAGCAGAATTTAGAGAGACTGGATATGAGAGCAGACACGCAGACAGTAGAGACACATTCTCTAACTACCTCGCAAATCGTGGTGGTGAGGTGCAGCCTAAAGAGGAGGAGGAGAAGGAAGAGGATGAGGAAGAATTCTCAGGATATATGGGACGCTGATGATATGTTGCACTGACATGTGTATGTCTGAGTGTGCGATGTGTGTGTTTGTGTGTGTGTGCATGTGTGTGTGTATGTGTGTGTGCGATATGCATGCATGAGTATGGAGTTATTCATCCCATCTGTTTCCACCTGTACATTTCATCTAACTAAAGGAACAATCCGCCCTGTCGAAAACAAGCATTGGTGGTGCACTTTGCATTACTGCATCCATTTTGTTGTTCAGTGATGTTTTCTCTCACAGATAACTGTCCAAATATAGGCAACATGGCACTGTGATGCAGTTTGATGGAAGAAAATTCAACCATCCAAAACATCAACAGTAAACATCAGGTTTCGGTGGGCAAGAGCTGCTTTCTAGACTCACCATTTTGCATTGAGCTCAACAATAATACAGGGAGAAATCTAAAAGAGGCAGAGAGAACAATGTTCTCAGTAAGAACAGCCTCAATAGACAAGAATGCAATTCAGTCGCAAGCGTTGTATCCTGTGTGACAAGGGTGTGGCTGTGTTCCTGAACACTCCGACAAACCAGATGGGCTATATTTATAAGTTCTTTGACCCACCAATGAAAGCAACATGTTCACACTCTTTCCTTAGGGGTTGTCATAAAGCATTCTGGAAAATGTAGGGAATCAGTAACTACAGTAGATGTAAACAAGGCAGGTTGAGGGAAAAACTAAAATAACAGTACATCACAATGTAAGTGGAACTTGCAGAACCTCACAAATGGACAATATCTAACAGTATAAGAGTATGAAAAGTGAGGGTGAATTGTTCCTTTAAGCACCATCCAAACCTGTGTCTGTAGTTTTGTCAATTAAACTCTTATACTTAATGTAAAACACTGATTGCTAAATACATTCCTTTTAATTGTTTATGTGCATGTGTCTAAACAGTACATGCATCCTGCCATTTGCCTGTGTTTTTGAATGCATGTTTATGCCGTTGCCATTAATACATTACCTCTTATTGAGTGCTACCTTTTCTGTTGTGTGTGGACCATGGTGTGGACACTCAGGATGACATCAACATTTCAACCTGTGTCTATAGTTTTGAAAGGCTATCTGCAAATCTTAAGTTCATCGATTATGGCTAAAGTACAGGGCAGTGTAAAGGTAAATAAATACAGTAATAGCAAAGAATATATTGACTGAATTTCCATTCAAATCAGATGTGGACTCATCAGGTGAGGAGGAACTATTTCTCAAAATCTCGACTATGACAATCAGTATACCCACACTGAGAGGGCAGGTTTTCTTCAAGGAGTCACGTGATTTCCCATCAGCTGCCATAACAGTGCTGCTTTCACTGGCAGTTGGATATGTTGAGCCACCGCGTATGAGCAGCGCATTAACGGTCCAACTAAATGAAAAGGGGGATTTTTTTATTATTATTTTTATTTCTATTATAGCCGAGTTCCCCAGGCGTGATTTTTAGGGTAGGAGGTAAACCTTGCCAGCAACTGATAGTAAACGTTGGTCTGACATTTGTAACATTTTGTTAATATGGCTGATGCATATTTTGTGCTTGTCTGTCCTTAGAAAACAAAGTATCTCTATGTCACTTAAAATAAAACAACAGCCACCAAAACCTAAAACTGCCACGGGCTCTTCTGTATTTTGTAATGATCCCAAACCAGTGAGTTACTCTTACGGCTCCTAGCTGGAATACTGGAGTTTACGAGGAATACACGAAGGTAGCAGCAGGAATAGCGGTAACGTGGTGGTCCTACAGGATGACAGTGTGCTGCTTCTGTAAATATCTACCAATACTGACGGATAGTAATGTGGAAAAACTTCCGGAACAGGTATAATAGCTAACATATGACACTGCGCGTTGCGAATAATCAATAGCTTTTGAGAGTTAAACTTATCTTGGTAGCAAACACACTTTCTTAAGGTATGCTCACACGAAACGCGAAGCGAAAGTATACCAGGCTAGTTCTCGGCAAGCTAACAGCTAGCGTTCCGGTAGATGTGGTGTAACAGGCGGAATGGTGCCTATTTGGCTCTCTGGACTTATCAGTAACGCTATCTGTCTGGAGCAAGCCGGCGTAAGCTTTAATGCATTTATTTAATCAAAATAGCCGTATTGTGTTGCATGCTGAGCTACAAAGCAGGCAAAGCTAACGCTAAGCTATTATTTTTTTCAGAAATACCGTCAAACTCTTGAGTCAGAGTGTGACTGGCTGTCCCTGATGAATAACATCAGTTTCATTTGATTTAATGTTGAGAACAAAGCCACGATACAATTGCAGAATTGGAGCAAGGCTGTCAGTGTGAAGTGACAGTGGTACAAGCTGCCACAATATGAAGTTGCACTCACACTAACTGTAGGCTGATTGTCACTAACAGTGTTAAGATGCCACATGGCTGCAGTGGGGGCCAGTGAGGTGCTGACTGATGGCCCTGCAGTAGAGACGGCCTGGCTGTCATGACTGCGGTCATTTGGATGCTCACATTGCTTCCTCAGGTCCTACCAGGTGAGTGCATGCTGATGGGATGTAATGCTTTGGTTCCACAAGCCTGAAACCCCTGGAAGTGCCTACTCTCCCAGTCTGCAGCAGTGTTTTTATAGTCTAGTTTTTTTGTTTGTTTGTTTGTTTTTTAGTTTTAAATTTCTAGTTTTCAATTCAGTTTGGTTTCAGTTAGTTTGCAATGCAGGTTTGGAGGTTTCAGTTTACGTTTTATTGTTTAAAAGTGTTAAGTTTCATTTTTGGTTAGTTTTAGTGTCATTTAGTTTCAGTATTTTAGGATTTTTTATTATAATATGGTGGGTATTTGTGAGGGGCAAGGGGCAAACATTGTAAAGCACTTTGAGTGGTTGGTAGACTTAGAGCAATAGAAATTCACTCCATTACCATTTACCATCTAATAAATTCAGAATACGTTGTGAGGACAGTTCACTCATAGTTATGTAGATGCCCCAGTCTCAGTAAACATCAACACCAATGTCTCCTAACTGAACTAAAGACATTTTCTGTGTATTTGTATTTTATTTTAGTTCATTTTGTACGGAACGTCATTTTAGTTAGTTTTAGTTTTTTTCTAAAGTCTTGTTTTTATTTTTACTTAGATCAGCTAAAATGATTTTTCACATCTAGTTTTAGTTTTTTGTTTAGTTTTAGTCAACTAGAATAAACTTCTTCTGCAGAATTGCGGTTTTGTGTGGCTTCCTGTGCAACACTAGAGGAAGTTCACCCATTTATCAGCTGGCTTATATGTGTGCAGTGGTGATATGATGAAAGTTAAATACACTGCCAAGTACCAAGACACTTTCCTGGAAGAGGTTGGAGAGGAAGCAGTCTGGGGGGGGCGTTACTACATGATTCATTTTTATATTACTAGGAGATAGAGAGGGGATGGTCTCTGTTTTCATTCGATGCATGCAGTTTGCGTAAGACTTGATATGCCCACCTGAATTCAGTTTAAAGGTTATTTCTGGCAATTTTCAACTTGGGCCCTATTTGTCCACCTTGAGGTCCAAATGACTGATGATTACAAAAAGTTCTGGAGTCGGTTAGGGCTTGGAGAAAAAAATGATTCACTTCAGTAATTTTTTGGGCAATTTTTTTTATGATTGAATCGGATTAAAGTGAAGATCTTTAAAATATGAAACTAGCTGACCTAAGGAATCCGTTGGCACCAAGCTTGTCATGTGAGGTTGTTGGCAAGGGCACTGAATATTGTTCCTATGTTAAGCTAAATTTTGGTAAGGGAAAATCTGCTATGGCCATCTCCAAAGGGGTCCCTTGACTTCTGACCTCCAAATCTCTGAATGAAAGTGGGTTCTGTGGACAGCCACGGCTCTCCCCTTTGCAGACAGGCCCACCTCATGCTAATCCCATGCAGTTTGGGCCACAAACCATGCAGTCCAAATGTGTTCTTGTTGCCTGTTGTAAAATGGTGTGTGTGTGCAGACTGGGGCCTAAACAGTCTTGGAGTTGTATCAGTTGGCTTTGACTGGAAAGCTGAGACTCTTGTGGATTCAATGAGCCACATTTGATTCATGTGTGATGATGTTCGTCCCCATAGCAGCCATTTCACTGCAGTCAGAGCATTTTTTCAAACTTAGTGTCACTGTATAAAATGACTTATAGTGACCTCTAGAATAATCACAGCCTCATGAAACTTTACATCAACAAACTAGAGGACAATTCAAAAAACAAAAATTGCAATAAATTGTAACATTGAGTTGCAATACTTGAATCACAATACATACCGAATTGGCACCCAAGTATTGTGATAGTATCGAATTGGGAGATAAGCATGTCCCAACCCAATCACAGTATAACACCATCAAAAAAATTATGATAACTTGGTAAAACAAAACAAACTGCACAATAACAACAGTAACAAGACAAATATTGTTCTTAGGAAAAAAATGGAATTCATTTTTAAAAGCTCACTCAAGCTGCTTTTTGACCTTTAACCTAGGGCCAGGTGATATAGCCAAATTTGTTTACAGGATGAAATGCATTATTTCAGTCAATATAAATAATTATTTCAATATACATTACATAATTATTATGTTGCATTTAAGGACTACTTTTTGCTTCTGTGTGAAATCTGAACAGTCCAGAATGCTAATAATTAGTATTATGCTAATCTCTTTTAGCCACCAACACAACACTGTAGTTCCTATCTCTATTCTCTATTCATCTCCATGGAATATGTGTGTCAAATATTTCCTTCCAGTAACAATTTTATCTAAATGGAATATCAATTAAACTGTCACTTATAAACCTAAAATGGCCATTGATCACAATTGACACTTGGTCTAGAGACTTTTCCGTCCAGTCAAGCACCCCGCTCTCTCACACTGATGTATATTCAATAGTTACACAAATTCAAACCAGTGGGAATGCAGCTTGTTGGCGTGGATGTAAAAGAAACAGATTTTGGCATAATACTGGCAACATGTAACCCACAAGCCCACTTGTAGTTAGACTACCACGGCCTGATTTTTGCTCCATGTGGCTGCTGATGAAGTAGACGTAAAGGTTTATGTAGCAGCCGACACAAGGCACTGTGAATCATGGCCATCACTTCAACTTAGGCAAGACAAGAAACATCATTTGTATCAGAAATGCCTGGAGGGCTTAAACACTTAGGATTTTAGCTCCAGTGCTCTGCACTGTCCCAGAGAAAGTGAAGTTTGTGGGCACAGTCCAAGGTTTATCCCAATTTGATCCTCAGGCGCTTTTCCTTTGGAATAACAATAATTAATAATTAATAGGCAGATGACTATTTTTATCTGTAGCTGCTACAACCCCCAATTTCCTGTGGCATGATGTTTGCTTGTATGCAGGAAAGTAAAACTGAACTTTGAACTTTAGTGAAATTTTCAAAACATGGAGCTGAGTTTTACCATTTACAGTGTCTGATTAATTGTTGATAAAATGTTTTACCCACAAGCCTTGGGAAAAAAAATTGCTTGCAGCCAGTTATGAGTTGTGTGGTTTATGGACGTTGACGTCTTTGTCAGCTGCAGAAGCAGAACATTATAAGGTGGCTGTTTCAACAAAAATTCACATTTTAACAGTGAGGGATTTTGATTACATGCTGTCAAATCTTTAGCTCCCCCGCATGATTTGCAAAATGGTTTATTGCAATATAAAATGTGGTAAATTGTAGTAAAAGAATAATGAAATATTAATAATATAATTTTTTTTCCAAATTGGGTGAACTGTTACATTAAGGGGATCAATGCAATCTTGCAAAAGCACAGTTTTATTGTTGTGTTTTTACTGTCCACAGGACTGCTGTGCTAGACATAGATGGAAAGCTCAGCTGTTGTACTGAGATGCTGTGTCCCTCCCTTTTCCCCCAGACACCAGCTGACAGTGAGCACAGGCCCGTGGCCCTCATCCTGACCCCCACCCGGGAGCTGGCCATTCAGATTGAGAGGCAGGCCAAGGAGCTGGTGGTGGGCCTCCCCAACATGAGGACCGCACTACTGGTGGGCGG
>OMLB01015102.1:0-21010 GCA_900302555.1 Myripristis jacobus
AACAGTGATGATGTCCACAGTTGGTGCAAATCACCTAGTGCATCATTTTTTAAATTTACTTTTTTTTGTGATATGTTTGATGTGTGGTGTCTGAGGCATCGCTGCTTGAAACTTTGGGGCTTTTTGGCTCATCAGTATAAAATGCCAAAATCCATTATTCCCCCAGGTTTCACCAAATCAGCAGCAGAGGCTCAGAAATCACACATGACGGACAGAACCCAATCCATAGTCAATTAAATCACTCATGGCAGATCAACTCTCAGTTGGGAATTAAGCCCAGGTTGTCAGAGTTAAAAGCAAATGTGTAGTGCCATCCACCATCCTCAACACATTATGCCACTTTTTATGTTAAACTACTACCTACATATTTTTTCCTAGTTTTCATGCACAGAGCTTTGCAGTTGAAGGCATCATGGTTATTTCCCAAAACATCAGGACACGAGACTCTGAGCAGAAGTGCAGCGTAATGTTAGTGTGGTGTGGGTGAAAGGAGGGATGATCAGTGTTGAGAGCAAGGAGAGCGGGGGAGGTTTTAGGATGCTGGAAATTACTGTTGAGCCTTCTGGGGGCATTGTGGGCTTAATTCAACCAAACATTTGTGCTGAGAGATGCCTCCTGGATAACCCCAGTGATATACCCACACTAAGCCCTCCCCTTTTCCTCTAACATCCAGGTTATCGTGTACAGTATGTGCCTCTAGCCTACTGTCGTATCATGGTAAAAGGCAGCTAACAGCAGAATGAAGGTAATTAGGAGTTTAATACTCTTTGTACAGTTTCTCGGAAATGCCATACCAGAATATATTGACATCTTAATTGGAATCTTACATGTTATGGTCTTTTACTTGTAACAGACCTCCAAATGCACCATGCAGGCACTGTAGTAATGGCAGTGTAAGCTTTAAGACATAGCCACGCAGTCTGGGCCTTTGTTTTTTTCAGGCCAGGAAGACTGAAAGACATCAGTCAGTTTTTGGCACATGGACTGTAACCCCTGAGGCTTGAATGGTTTGGACAAATGGTTTTATCTTGGAACCTGTTATGCTTTATGCACATGGCCCATTAGTCCAACCCAGTAGGGACCATCACAGGCCATGGTGACATAAAAGATGGAGGTGCGGGAGACTTGGCCAAAAAAAATGGGTACAAGAAAATCAAAATGTAGTGGGGAGAGAGGCAGGGTAAAGAGGTTTGTTCACTAAAGAAATCACAAAAAAATGTTTCTGAATGCTTTCCAGGAAATGCGGCTTACTGTCAATTACATCATCAAAAAGACCATGAAGAAAAATAGTGAGCCTTGCACTCCTTGTTTCTTCACTCTTGAAAAACATAGAAGCCCCCAAAATACTTGCATAGTACAAACTGCATATTGCAAGAGACTGTTTCTGCCCTGTGGAGACACATGGGCAAGTTTCAAAGTGTGAATGCCAACACAATACCATGATGTATAACAGACGTATGTCAGCTTGCTGGATTTGCAAGTGCTTCCAATGTACACTTAATACTCAGTGAGGCAACACACTAAGGCGGTGATCACACTGGCAAGCAGTGAAGGCAGCAGCATAATTGCCATTGTTTTCTATGGCATCAGAGCAGTATGGCTGATATGCAAGTATTCTGCAGCAGAGCTAAGAGCGGCACATTCGTTCTGCAGTGTTTTCTGTTGAACATGGTTCAACTTGAAGCTGAAACATTATGCTCATGAGTGTCACTTCAGCATGTCCTGACCAATCAGAATTGTCAGAATCTAATAAAGTGGAACATTTTACATATGAACAATGTTAGTGGCAGCTGAAGTTAAAGTTGACAAGATATTTGTTCCTAGCAACCAGATGGAGCAATATGCTGTTCTTGCTTAAGTTTTCTGTCCAAGCACAATTTTATGGTTCCCGGATTATGCTTTCATAATTGCAGTGGGATCCCCGCCTAACCCAGGCACGTTAGGATAACCTCAGGAGAAAACATCATTTGACATGGAATCAGTTGAATTCCAAACTGATTCACTATACAAATCAGAATTATTTTGGTGGCTTTTCTTGAGCAGTATGAACACTGCTTGCAAACCAATATGTTTAATTTCCTCAAGCAAAACAAAGTTACCACAAGAACTCTTGTCCTGAAACTAGCATGGAGTTCTTCCTCAAATTAAAAACGACTTACAACGTAGCACATCACAGTCTGCACTGTGTACAGACATTAAGCCACGAGTGGGTCCAGGCCAAATTTTTCAACATCAACATAATTTCCATGTTGATGGAGACTTGGAATACCCCCCTCTCTTTCTCTCTTTTTTTTTTTTCCTTTTTGTTGCCCTGGGGCCTACACCTCATTAACAACTAGCCGCCTCCGTATGCAGCCCACTTAACCACAACAGGGCTGTTGGCTTTGTGGTTTTCACACACAGAATTGTGGGTGAAAAAAATCCAGGATGTGTGTTAAGCTGGCGTGAGAGACCGAGAGGTGTGTGTATTGTGTAGACGCCGAGTTTGTAGAGGCAAAGTTTCATGAAATATGTTGAGCACATCCATGCTACCCAGAGGATGAATCCTGTCAGTGCTGGCCCTATGGCGTTTCCTCCCGTGTCACCTCTAGGCCAAAATGTGAAATTTGCATAGATATCACAAAATTTAATAAATGGATTATCATGATATTTGGTGATTGCATTCATACTCCCTATAGGAAGATTCTTTTCCTGTAGTGCTACTTTTGGGTCAAAATGTCAACTTTGATATCTCAAAATGTATTGGGTAGATTGCCTAGAAATTTGCCCTGAAATTCATGGAGCCAAGAGGATGAACCCTGTCAGCTTTGGGGACCTTTTCTTTTGCACCACCCTCAAACAGTTCAAATTATATAAACCCCATTCTACCACTTCTTGCATATCCCTTGCATATGCATATCCCTGAAATGCATCAAGACAGGCACCAGCGGCGTCGGGCCTATGCTGATTTTCAGTGTTGGTCCTGAACATCTTAGATCAATAGTGTTACTTATTCTCAAGTAGCCTTCGTGTGTCTTCTGAATACATATCACTCTATTCCCCATAGTTTCCTTGAACTTAGACAAGGGGTAATCACCACCCTCTGTAAGGGTCATCACACCCTTATAACCCTTTTCTGTAATTTTTTTGGACTTCTGGTCATTTTTACACTACAAAAATCTACTTCTTATCTCTATCCCCTGAAAGACACTGTATGACCCTGTGCATCATTAGATTAGTTAATTCATGCCCACTGGCTTTCCTTTTGATGTGCAAGTGTAAATTACTTACTTATTAAAAGAAAAAAGATCAGCTTACATCTTGGTGGGTCCCAAGTGAGGTTATCCATGTCTCATATCGATCGCTTTGATGGTGTATTAACCCACGTTAGATTATTCATTTTTTTCAGCTAAACAGATGGTGTTCAGTTTTTCACAGCAACTCTGATGTCCTAATCAAGTCCTCCAAATCCAACACTATTTTAGCAGGGGATGGTACGAACACTGAGCTGGAATCACACATCTTTGCGTGGCTTAGTGTTCAGAGGATAATCACAGCTCTGTAAAAACAATTGTGGTGAATATTTCCTTTCTAGTCTCTCAGCATGGTACAGTTATGATAATGGAATGCCTGCAAAGTAATTTTAAGTGTTTGCATGGAATCACAGTCATAGGCAGTTTACCAGATCACTGGCTGGTGGTATTTTTGGATTCTAAACTTTGGACATAATGTTCGAGTATATTTTTTCCAGAAAATGCAGACAAGTGAGGTGAATTCCAAACAGCGTTCTTGTACCCACAGGGGTTCCTTGACACCCTTGAAAAGGTCCCAGGGATCCAGCATCAAAATTACAAACAGGTGTTCTTCCACTTTTTTAGGTGCTTCAGGGTTGTGCATGATTGCAGTGAGTGAAACCATGCTGAATTTAAATACTCAACCTGTTAACACCAAAGTGCTGTGGTAGCAAGAGAATCATTTAACAAAATATTCAGCTCATGTGTAGACTTACCCTTTGCAGTTATGAAATCACTAAGCTATTTCCTGGTACGTAGATGTCTGCAGGCTGTGTCAGGACACAGTCTTCATATGTGACTGGTACCATGCCACATGATGTAGAAGAGCACAGTATTTCCAGAAGGGAGAATCTAGAGAGGAGATATTCCACCTACAAGCATATCTGAGGCCATCGCCAGGAGCTACATAGAGTGCTAAAATTGGGCCAAACAGTAAATTAAACAACAGTCAATGGGAGTTTTCCATTAAACCATCTCTCTAAATTCTAATAACCGTTTTACTGTGCACTAGTGAAAATTACCAGACAGTGGTTAAAAAGATACACATTTCTATGTGCTTAGATGAATGAAAGCTTGAAGCATTTAGGGAAAAATGCTTATGCAACCAGTCAAAGCCACAAACCCTCAGTGCCTTAATTTTACAACCATTAATGTCATGTCGGGTTACAATTATGTCTGCATTAATAATATAATTCATTAACAATAATGGGCTGTGTACAAATGACAGTAGCAGTCCAGTTACTGGTATATATTTGGAATCAAATGTGGTCATAATTTTATAGCATTTAGCCCCATTGACTGCTATATATTGTACTGTGTTTGGCAAGTGCTCAGTACTGCCCCCGATGTCCAAATGACTGTACTGCACTCTTTTCTGTCTCTGGTCAGTGGCCATGGTTATGGTTAAATTCCTGCTCTGTAGGCTTTGGTATTTATCTTATGCAAGGCTCTGTGCGGCCAAAAGTGTGTATGCTGTAGTTCCTTTAAGCACTGTGCATTGCAAAATTCCTCATGAACAAACAAATGAATGAATGGTCACAAAAGTAGGCCCTTGTAGATGTTGCTTTTGGTGTCTGTCAGCTTTCTATATGTTTTTTATGTGTAAATTATGACATTACATACAAGGTCCTTCAACAGCTAAGTGCAGCTGATTCGACCACAGTGACATAAACTTGACAGTATTTCGTGCAGCTTTCTGGTGCACTGCATCACAGTACACTCAGTGGCAGCTGTACTAGGTACATCAGCACAATCTAACACAATCCAATACAAATGTTCTGCCATAAAGTTTACTTTTATGGTGCCTACAATGCTCCGTTTTTCTTTTTAGTAATAGGGGTGAGAATTCAATTATGTACGCTTGGCACTGAGGTCATATTTAGTGATGCTTTTGTACTGGGCTGTGTCCAAAATCACTCACTCATTCGCTACTCCCTACTCACTATATAGGGAATTCAATGTAGTGGCTTATATAGTGAACTCAATAGCGGAACGCTTCGGACACTACTTCGCTCGTTGTTCGGCGCCGTTAATTACGTCGCGTTGCTTGTCCGCAATGCATGACGGGATATATTGCCTGGTTAGTGACCATTGAATGTCCACTACATTTCGCGGTGGATTGTGGGATACATCCAGTGGACTACATAGTGAACATTAATAATCACTAAACATTCGGACACCCCCACAAAATGGCGCAATCACTATATAGTGCACTATATAGTGATTAGGGAGTGATTTCGGACACAGCCTTGGACTGCATTTTATTGAGAGGTGTTTCTGATATTCTGTCCCCCTCATGTATATAAATAGGACAAAAAATTAGAAATCCCTCTAAATATAATGTAGTCCATAACAAGAACTCTGCAAACTACAACCTTAATGATAAACATATAATTAAATGTACACATTCTCCACAATGTGAACAAAAACTGAACATTATAAACTTTCTTAAAAGGTGGAATTTATGGCAGAGCTGTTGCATTGAACTGCATTAGATTGTACAGATGGACCTAATAAAGTGGCCACTGAGTGTATAAAGCTGATGGTAGGTGTTGCAGCACCTATCCTTGAAGCAGCTTGTTTTAAGCACAGCATTAGTATATACTGAGGGAATACACACAGTGCTCTGTGGCCTTTTTCAGGGGCACTTCAGCATTCCAGCAACCCTTGATAGTGATTTGCACTAAGTTGAAAGTACAGTCATTGGCATGCTGACGCTTCAATCAGGAGGGACGGCGTGAGGATGCATTACAATCTTTATTGCAAGATAGAAATTACTGAGGAATCGTCCTGCAGGTAAGCAATAGAACCTCATTCCTGAAGCTGGATCTCCCTCTGAGGAGCCAAATGTGATCAACACAGGAGGTGGTGGGGTGCAGATGCAGCACGCATAAGCAAAGTAGATTTCCTGATTGAACTTCAGCTATAAAGCTTCCTTTCATTTGGAGGCTGAGTTTAAAACTAATTTTCTCCAGGAAATAATGGCATACTTTTTCCTATGTTTTTATTCAGGGAATAAGAGTGTGTTTTGTTTCCAGTACCGACACACACACACACATACACAAACATGCCCCTGACTAATCAACAAGTCTTTATAAGGGTCATCAGCACATTACCATTAACTCTCTTTGTGTCTCTTTCCCCGTCTGTCTGTGTGTGTGTGTGTGTTTGCGCACACGCATTTCCTTATCTTCCAAAGACAAAACCCGGGTTATTAATTTTGTAGGGCGACTTCAAACAACTGCCAACACTGATGTGTATTTACTGTTCACATTTCATTCCACATTCAGATGCCTTGTCACTTTTATATGAAGTTCATTTATGAAGTCTGTGTTCATTAAAGGAGGTCTATCTCTTCTCTGCCCCCTAAAGTTTAGATTTTGGTTTCTGTGATGTTGGTTGGATGGTGCATTTCCACAGAGGGAGCTTGAGTAAAAGAGAAAAAAGAGAAAGAGTAAGAGAGGGGTGGGGGAACCAAAACAATTGTATATGCACTGGATCTGGTGTTGCAGTGTCATTTCACCCTTGCTTAGAGTTTTAATGTAAAATGTGCCATTAAAGTTACAGTGTCTATGTACTATTTAAATTTGTAGCCTTGTTCCAAGCAGTAACCAACAATAAACCACATAAATACGGCAATAATGGAGCTTTTTGAGGAGGATTATGAGAGTTTTGTAGCTGTTGTGAAACTTTGTTCTTTAGTAGCATATCCGGATAGGACGTTTTGGCTTGCTTGCCCACAGAATTTGGCAAAAGTTTAATACATCAGGTCTGAGTGAAAGCTGAGCTAAATGTTAGCTCAAATTGGCTACGATAAATGTGTGAAGGACTCTAATAGTCACTAGCCCTCTGCTTTCCATCTTAGAGAAACAAGTCAAATATTAAATTCCAATATTAGTTCCTTACGTGGGTTGCAACAACACAACAGATGAGCAGACTACCAGTGGAGATTTTTGTATCATTTTAAGGTCTCCAGAGTTGTTTGTGTGCAGCTAATGCTGGAGAGCTGTCCTACTGACACCACTGGATCAGCGTATGGCAACTGTGTCTCATAATGCACAGAAAACATGGTGACCAGGTTTTCCATAATTTCATAAATGTGAACTGAGCTTAACCACCAGGTGTCCTTGACATTGTCTCACAATAGCAGTGTATCCTGATTCTGTGCAGTGGGGCTGCTGACACTGTGGTCAGCTTAATGGCATGGCATTGCATTACAAATTATGCAAGCTATACAATGTTTCTCAACATTATTTAGATAGATAGATAGATAGATAGATTTACTTTATTGATCCCAAACTGGGAAATTCCCAAAATTTCCCAGTTTTTTAGTTAATTTGTAATGCAATGCCATGCCATTAAGCTGACCACAGTGTCAGCAGCCCCACTGCACAGAATCAGGATACACTGCTATTGTGAGACAATGTCAAGGACACCTGGTGGTTAAGCTCAGTTCACATTTATGAAATTATGGAAAACCTGGTCACCATGTTTTCTGTGCATTATGAGACACAGTTTCATTTTGAAGAGCATTACTATTCGGAAGCACATTAACTGTACTTGCAGATACAGCTACCCTTTGTAATACTATAAAACTTATAAAACTAAAAGAAAGAAAGGATGCATGTAGTTGTTGCACATCGGCAGACCAGTGTTTTTGAATGAGGAAGTAGAGTGGATATTGGTAGGAATGGATGGTCCTGACAGGGTTCAGCGACAAACTGTGGAAAGAGAACTGTAGAATAGGCTGAAATACTGTGTGCAATGCCGCTGCAGCGTATTACCACCCATGTCCCTGTACTCCAGATGATTTTAACGGTCTGCACTTGGGAACAGTGTGGAATAGCCTACTGAGTTGTGGTTGGCAGTTTGATGTGCACGAATGCAAAGAAGTTTGTTGACTTTTTGTAATAGCCCAGTGACACGATTTAATTAAGATACGCACACTGCAGGTGAAAGCACAGTCAAACTGTGCACACATCCTTCAAATGAAAGGCTGCGTCATAGAAATTGAATGGGAGTAGAATGGATATTCCCATTCAAATCAACATAGCAGGATGACCAAAGTGGTGGCCATTTTTATTTGAATCGCTGTGAAAGAACTGTGACTTGAAATGGACTAATGATAAATTGACTTGATGTTGATGTTGACCAAAAAAGCAGTGGAGTTGTAAAGACGCGGTGCCATCATTCATGCACTGTCTCTGTTGCCTTGCTGCTAGAGGGGAATTTAGGATTTTAAGTACTTTATGGAGGACGAACCTTATGGAAGGATTCTACGGAGAGCTTTACAGCCCCACTGATCTGTGTTGTCACCATAACAACTAACAACAGTTGCCATTTTTTAACTAGTCAAATGACCGATGCAAATAATTCAATGTCCCTTCTACTCCCATTCAATTTCTATGGGTTGCGTACTGATCCTGCTGCATTGAGATGGCTGTAGCTGTATTAAATTACCATATTTACTGGCTGAAGAATTTATAGTGAAATAGGTAAAAGGGTTCTGAGTGATTTTGGTGAGGCGTAAGTGGGTGTGCCATGACTACGCCACTGAACATGACTGTGACACCCAAATTGCACTGCATCACTAGAATACCAAGTTAATGAAACTAGGACCTCCATATGCATTTTTCATTTCGAGCAGCAGTAAAAGATTGTGTGGAACAAACAGAGAAAGAAACTTGTAGTTACCACAACCAGCAGTGGTCACCATGACCGAAGAAAGACAAGATCGGCACCTATAGAAATTCATACTTCATGAGGAGAAAATCCAAGGAAAAAGACATCACACAACAGGCCACACTGTTTGATTGACAAGGGATTTCTAGGACGTGCAGTGCAAAAACACCACAGCAGTGACAGCTTATCACCAAAATCAAAAGAACAGCGTCTCTTGGATTACCATTTTAAGCTTTCATCATCTGTTGATAGCTGGATAAATTCCACATCCAACATCAGGAATGCTGCTCACTTGCAGTGTGTACACACAAGTCAGAGAGACTGGCAGCAAGATAGGTAGACAGAGACAGGCAGTTAGACAGGCATGCAGATATGCTGCGTTCAATACGAACTGACAATGTTTGGAACCTCTGTATAGGGTCAATAGCTTTTCATGGATTGGAAATTAACTTCATTCAGTGAGTTGTGTGTGGTGGGGGGTGGTGGGTACAGAGGAGGGTGAAGGAGAGGAACCTGGGGAGATAGAAAAAAGAGACAAACAAGGCAGAGAGAGATACAGTGAGAGAGAGACAGACAAATCAATGGGCAGTTGAAGGTAGAAGCAGTTTTGAGGAAGAATGAGGGAGGGACAGGTAGACAGACAGGAGAGAAAGGGGTGAGATTGAAAGAGACGATGCAGCAACAGAGAGACAGAAAGAGAGACAAACAGAGATGGGAATAGAAACAGCAGGAGAGACAGACAGAAACTGAGACAGGGAGAGAGTGACAGAGATCAATAGAAAGAAGAGGGCCGTGTAGAGGAAGAGTGAGAGAGGCTGAACAGATGAAAGGCTGTCTGCTGGTCTGCTCCCAAACTGGAGAATTGAAATTGATCTTGGAGACAAGTGTGTGTGTGTGTGTGTGTGTGTGTGTGTCAGCGTGTGTCAGTATGTGTGCTATATACATGCCTCTGTGCCTGTATTAAATCACGTTTGCATTTGTGTTATCTGTGCTTACACAGGCATGGTGTGTGTAGGTGTATTTGTGTGTGTGTGTTTGTGTGTGTGTGTCAGTGTGCAGGTGGGCAATTGTATGTGTCTCTGTATATGTGTGAGCATTTGAGTGTGTGTGTGTGTGCGTGTGTGTGTTGATGTGATTGATTGAAACAGACAGAGACAGGGGGGCACAGTCTTCTGGACCTCGGTCAGATACTATTTAATAAGGGTCAAATACTTTCAAATGGCTATTACTGCTGGGTCACATACTATTTGATTGGACTTCATATACTTTTACCACTTGGTCAAACATTTTAAACTCCAGCTGAACTTCATTACTCCTCAAGTAGCTTCAAAGGGGGGAAACAAAAATATCTGCATGTCAAAATCTATTTCTTTGCGTGGACTGCGCCATGACTTCTCTTCAGAGGAACAAACACATCTTTTTTTTTAATTAAAAATGTGTGTTCTGATTGTGTCTGTGTGTATGTGTGTGGTGCATGCATGTGTCTGTCCGCATGTGAATCTGCATGTGTCTTTCTTTCTGTGTGTTAATGTGTGTGTGTATGTGTGTGTCTACATTGGTAAAGCTGTAATGACTGTTTGACTGTGTCTGTCTCTCTGAGTGTGTGTGCATGTGTATGTTAATAGACTGATATCCGCCCAAATTAGCCGATCTTATCTCCTCCTGCATTATTAGGGAGCTCAGACAATCAGAGCATGTGCAGAATTGAGATTTGGTCTGAGCACGTTGCAGCAGGAGGGGACCTTGCTCACTGATGCCCTAAAATCTTTTTCAACTGAGCAAGAAGGTAGTCGATGAAGACAGGGGTGCAGAACAGAGGAACGACAGACCAGCTTCTATATACCGAGGCTTTATCAGAGGACAGGCACATTTGTTGTTTATATTAGATAGGAATAATAAGTCTTTCATCGTATGCTGGATTTACAGTATTCATTTATACTTAACGTTGCTATAAATGCCTGGAGTAGAGGTGAATTATGTAAGTAAGCCAGAGAAAGAGCAGAACAGCTTTCTGGGCCTAAAATTGCTTTCAACAACAGAGAGCACCTGGTGTTTGTAGAGCCTGGCTACTTTTGGAAGCAGATGCTTATTTCATAAAGCAGAAGATTGTTTGACTAATTATAATACAGATCTACACTCAAACACCTGTGTGCACTGCTTTCCCTAAATTTTGCTCATCATATTTCATCACGCATAACATGCACTTCTTGTCAGAGTGCCATGGTGCCCTGCTGCTACTGTCTGTCAGTAGTTCATGAGCTTGAAGCAGTGACATTTTCTCAGTCTTGGGGCTGCCAGCATGCCGCCTTATGGGAAGATAGGTTGATATTTCCACTGATGTCTGAAATTTATTTTCAGTGTTTGCAGAGGTTTTGAAATAGTCACATCTTTAAAAGGATAAACCGCTCAAACTTAGTATTAGACATGTTGTTTTATTGTGATATGTCATTTTCTCGGCTTTTTTAGAGATACTTCTTCTCTGAGTACACAAGGATGATGTTGTTAAACCAGAGGACGCGTGTTGAAGCCCCCGTGTCGGTAACAAGATGTTGAATCCCTCTCCTCTCCAGGGGGGCTGGTGTGTAGCTGAGTATGACCTTTGACTTTCTTATGAAGGTTACCGAGTAAAAACATTCCTGTATGCGGATCTATAAAGTATTATGTTATTATAGTTATTGTTATTAATGATATTTTTATTCCTCTTATTCCTCTCATATTTTACTAAATATGCATCAGAAAAAACTGTCTTACTTTGTGTATTGTTTAACCCATAACTTTACTGAACTTCACATGTTGAGTTATTTAATTATGGATATAGCTTTTGGATATATCTTTTGAAAAACAGGATAAAGGGGGAAAATCACATTTTTCCACCTTTGGAAGGATGTGATGGGCTGGTGAGTGTTTTCCTTGCCAGCCAACGTTAGTAATAGTAACGTTAGATAGCAACAGTATATCGATGTTGGCTCAGTCAACATTAGCCTAACATCAACACGTCTAGAGAGAAAATAGGATTTTCTTGAGCTAAATTACTGAATAGGCTTTTAATCAGCCAACTCACATTGCCTTTCTTTCTTTCTCTCCAAAGATAGATGCTAAATTTGACTGCTGCGTTGCTTTTTTCATGAACTGTCGCTTGCTCATTCAGTGAGCAATTTTGAACATTTTCAGCTACATGTCCACCAGTGCTCAGTATTGGCACTGATTTCCAGTCAATTTTGATTCTGAAGGTCCCAGTTTGATTGAATACCAGTTCTGACTCTTCTTTACCATTGCGATATTTACAGGTAAATCCAAAGTGCATCAAGACATGTGCTGTTAGGCTTGGTGGTGCTGCCAGCCCTTGTTCATGCATTCAATCTTTCAAAATATGCAATCTGGTCAACTAAGCTTTTGTAGGCTTGTAGTTTTTGTAGAGTAGCTTGAAAAAAAGCATAGATGAGAAGTTAAGTATCAGCAACATTGGACTGGATTGGATTGGATTGGATTAGATTAGATTGGATTGGATTATCCAAATGAACAATCCCATACTACATCTCCTCCTCTGTCCTGTTCTCTTTCACTCTGCCACAGCATCACCTCCCCTGCACCTCCGCTTATCTTTCTACATTTCTGTCTCTCTCCATGTATCACTGTCTGCCTCTCTGTCTCTCTCCCTCTTTCCCTCTCTGCCTCTCCACGCTTGTTTCTGTCTCTCTCTCTTTCTCAAGAGAGAATCAGAGACTCAGACAAAGAAAGAGAAAGTAATTTTCATTCAGCTCGGCAATTCACAATGCAATCACAGGGAATATCCAATTAACAGGGAAAGCCTTCAGTCAATACCACGTTCTGTGTACTCACACACCTTCCCTACCCTCTACTTTTCGCTCCTCGTCTCTCTCCTCGCTTGCTTCCTCGCACTTTCCTCCCCCCGGCCTGTCTCTACCCTTCTGTGGAGTGCTTCCTCCTCTTTCCTCCCCCTAGTTTAACCCACATCATTGTGGAAAAAGCCCTTTGCTCTTTTCTCAACTTCCCTCCTTTCGTCTTCATCTCTCCCATCGTGCCTCATTTAAATCCTTCTCATCAGCCCTTACGATCATCATTAAGACCCCCCTCCACTCCCGTCCCCACTCCCTGCCTTCTCTCTTTTCCTCTCTTCCTCTCTTCCCTCCCACCAACCCTCGCGCTCACACACCTTTCATCATTATCACCACCACCTCCTCCCAATCTGTTTACTCTCTCCACCCCTCTCCACCTCACTCTCCTCACTCAGTTACTCAGTGGCATCGTAATACGCCCAGTTCCTTTCCGGTTCTTCTCAACACCTTTTCCACATCTATTTTCCATATTTCTTCTACACTGTTTTCCTCCCAGAATTGGTGCAAAACAACTGAAATAGAAAATGTGCCAATATCCCAGCAAAAACCCTCTGGATGCTGCCACTACGTCTATAAAATCGGTCGCCCATTCATCATCAAGAGAGCGTTGGCTTTTTTGGTTGCAAGCTTTGGGAGAGGCATCTGATGTTTACTGCTCTCCTCCTCTCCCGCTTACTCGCTCTGTTCTACTCCTCCCTCCCCTCCACTTCCCTCCTCCCTCCATCCCACTCCTCCTTCTCTGACCTACATCATAATTGCCTCCTCATCTCAGCCATTTTTCCTCACCTTTTTCTCCTCTTAGATCGCCTTCTTCCTCCCTCCTTCTCCTGTGTCCCTTCCTCCATCCCTCATTCTCTCATTCCTCTCTCCATCATCATAATTTCTTCAATCTCATGAGCTCATCCCGCTTTGTGTTAGCATCTTTCTTTCTCTTTCCCTCCTGCCACTTCTTCCCTCTCTTCTTACTTTTGCTTGCTCCCCCTGCCCTCCTTCATTCCCTTGTTTTGCAATGCAGGGAATCGATTCAAAGTGAAGTATGCTGTATAAATATGTGCCATGAAATATGGATATGAAAATGTGGATTTGCTGTTTGGAATTTGAATTGAACAAGCTCGAAGATGCCTTACAGAATCATTTGATCGTCTGAACTTCCATCATAATTCAAGCACGTTTTACCTCAGTGATTTCAAATTCAGTGACATTACAAATGTGAACAAATCCATTAACTCAAAATACATGTAAACTTTACCTTCGGCTGGCTCGTACTGTCAGTCAAAAGCTAAGAAAATAAATTTGAGAAAGAATAATGTATTCCGTTAAGTAAATCATAATGGGGGGCAACAGGGTTTCAACAGGGAGTGGCACATTTATATTGGGACTTAAAACATCTTTGGTAGAAATTCTTGCCCTCAGCTAATTGGGGAGTTTTGTCAGATTTAAAATCAGCAGGCATCTCCAAGGTTGATAAGTCACTATAGCCTTGGTTTTATTGTTAGAGGGAAGGGAAGTTAAAGGGAGTTGGGGCTGCAGTTTTAATCAGGAAGCCAGATGTTTTCTTAGAGAACTTTCTGGAATCACCAGGGACCCTCTTCCTATTCTCCCTCTCTCATATCTTCTCTTCTTTTTTCTCCTCCATCCCTTCATCTTCTTTCTGCTCTAATCTCTCCTCCTCCAATTCCTCTGCCACCTCTTTGCCTTCTCAATCCTTCCTTTGTTTCTGTCCCCCTCTCTCTCTCTCTCTCTCTCTAGTCCATCTTTCCATCCCCTCTCGCTCTGTTACATCCCTCCCTTTAATATCCCTGTCGGATGAAACATCTTTGTCTGCAATTCTTTCTTTGTCTTTACTTCTCCCTCTTTGTCTTTGCCTCTCTGTCTCTCTCTTTCTCTGTCGTTTAGTCTCTTCCCATCCTGTCTTCCTCTCTGAAAGGCGTCATGTTTGACTTTCAGCTCTCTTAGGAGAACAGGTGTGCTCTCTATTAGCTCGCAGCAAGACACACACACACACACACACGCACACGCACACACACACGCATACACCTGCATACACACTCACATACTCACACCACAGCAATCACAGCTCACCAGCAGACACTTAGATACAGGCCTTGTGTTTGTATTGGTAGACACTGGAGGACATCTTGGCTACTCCCCAGTAAAGCAAAGCAGTTGAACATTCTGTTATTATATAAATAAGAGGTCCTAAAAACTTTCAGTCAGTCTGAATAAATGTAGTCTCTCGCCCTGAGATTCAGGCTCAGTATTCTTGACCTGTGGGAAATTGTGCTGAGTCAATTAAGTTTCTCACCCTGGGACCCAGGCTCAATAAGATGTACTACTACTTGTGGGGACTTAAAGTGAGTCCCCAAAAATCAAGGACTCATGAAAAAATAATAGAGCTTTTGTCTTTGGGGTACCCACCAAGAACAGGCCCCACAGGCCCCATAGCTCATAGCCTGTAGATAGTTTATTTGAAAATTTCATTAATAATTTACAGCTCAGCTGAAGGTCTAAAAAGCAAATGTCGCAAATTAAAAAAAAAAAAAAAAATCAGAAAAAGCCAGGATAACACAATGAAACCCCAGGGTTATTTCCATTGTGGAAATAGATCTCAGTCTACATATGGCAGCCTGGATCATTTTAAAAGCCATGACTCAGTTTTGGCCGCTGTAATTTGTCAGTGGAAACCACACTGACTCTCCAGTCCTTCCCCAGGAAGTCTAATTGGTGATATAAAAGTTATCACTTGTATGTCAGACATTCACCAGGGTGCTTTGCAGGGCAATGTTGCATAAAGCATTTACAGCAAACACTGAAAAAAGGCCAACAAATACAGTGACCGGTTCAACTTTGACCGACTGTTGACCTCAAGCTAAAAAAACTGTATTCAGTGCCCTCATGGTTGTTTGCTGGCTGTAAAAGCTAGTAGATGGTTTTTGATCAGTCCACAAGAACTCAAGCAGAAAGCATGGAGTGGTTTGATGCAGGATGTTAACACAGGGAATTGATGCCAGCAAACAGAGAAAGCAGTTGTCAGTTTGGCAGTGATGTAGGAAAAACAAAAAACAAACAAACAAACAAACAGATAAAAAATGGGGCACACTATTAGAGGTACACTATCTGACACTGATCACAGATATTTTTTTTTTTTCATTTTGTTGTTCATTCATACTGCAGTTCTTGTCCAGTGATTCATCACAATCATTGACTCATCTTAAGTTGCCCCCTGTATCTACCAGTAGCACTAAACAGATGTTTGGATCAAGCACTGGTTGTGACTCCTGCTGTTGTAGGAGTCACGACCAGAGACTATTGAAAACCCATATGAAGCACAGCAGCATTTTACTGAAAGCTGAAATATTTGAACTTCTAGCCTTCAGGGGTGTGAGGTCTAAAAACAAGCTGTTCGAAACTCATAACGATTTGTATTTTCCACTGAAAGTGAACAAAAAAGCCAGTTAAGATGAGATAAAGATAAGAAGATTCTTGACTGTCTCTCTTAAGAGGATTCAAGAGAACACAGTTGGCATAGCAGCACACAGACTCTCCATGTACTGTACATACAGTGGATCCGGTACATCCAGTGGCCATGCAACCTGAGTCCTCCTGGGAGCTTGGAAAATGATTGCTGATGCCTTTGAACAATTTGCTATAAAAGGTCAAGATAATGAAAATAAAAAAGCATGTACTTAACATACTATAACTCTGGTAAGCTTCACTTGGCTATGATAAATTGATAAAGTACATTTTACTAATTTAGCACTTCTCAATAGGTTAATAGTTGTACTTTTAACCACAAAAAAATATAAAATGACTGAAATTCCTGCTTATTAAAACTATATAGGTTTAGGAAGCCCAGTTCATTGTTGTTTGGCTCGTGTTCCCTATTTACTTTAGTTTGCATGTGTACTCTTTATCGTGTGGTCTCTGTGTTGGGATATTAAGTTCAATGGATTTTACATTATTTGTGTATCGTGACTGTTACCATCTGTTCTTTTGGTGTGTCTCCATCCAATACATGATTATTTATATGATATGTGGATTCATGCTGCTTTAAAAGAAAACATCAGATGTCAAAGAAAGAGAAAGCAGTGTCATTCTTCACAAGTAAATCGAGACTATGAAGATATTGTATGAAACATCTATAGCCGAACGTTTCAAAAAAATGTTTCGAATGGTAACTTATTAGTCAGAAAACCATTATTCGTTATTTGCCTAATATGGATTCAGATTTGGGTGCATCCCTATACAGGTGAGGATTCAGCAGCTGCTTGCAGATGATTGCAGATCTGACCCAACTATATGTGTTGAGAACCGAATGGGACCCTTGGCTGGACCTTGATGCACTCCACGTGGAATTTGAGTTGCAGATGTGGAAGTGAAGTTATTAATAGAGGCAGAAAAAAAAAGATTAAATACAACTAAAAAGAGAACTAGCCCTAAGCTTTGGCCTTTTTGCCTACCAACTGATTAAGTCTTTCAGTAAGGATGTTATGGTTGATAGTGTCAAATGCAGCAGCAAGATCAAGTACATTTAGAGTGAAAATTTCACTGGCATCTGCCCACATCAGAATATCATAGGAGATCTGAAGGAGAGCCGGATTGGTTGAATGCTTTTGATGAAAAATGGACTTGGAACTTGGCAAAGTTATCAAATTTGAACAGTAATTTTACTCAATCAAAAGCTTTCAGAGGTTGTTTTGTTTAAGATTAATCAGTCAACAGTCAAATCACTGTCCCACTTTCTGGTATGAATTAAAAGTTGGCATTAAACCTCAAACATATGCTCTCCTCCTGCTGTTGTTGTCACAGGCTGACATGGCATAAGCTTAACCATGCATAATGCCAACGTTATAGTAACCAGACTGATACAGATCTGAAACAATACTGCTTTTCTTAAAAACTGATTTTGATACAAACATAAATATTAGCTCTGGGTGCACTTTCAGCTTGTGTGGAATTTATTCAAAATAACCCTTAAACATTTTTATCTGGAAATATCTGCACCTGCTGCAATATTGCAAAACTATCAGTGTAAATACATTGAGAGCAGACTCAGGTCTGCAGTTTTTATTTTTATTTTTTATTTTTGTTTTGTTTTGTTTTGTTTTTTTTTGTTTTGTTTGTTGTTTGTTTTTGCACCCCCCTCCCTACACCACCCCTTTGTAGCGGCTTGCAATGACATTTGCAGTTCCTTTGTTTTTTTGTCTCTCTTCTGTCAACTTACAAGAAAAAAGGAAAACATCTGTCCCTCTGGTGAGTTTTCAATTTTTCATGTAAATCAAAAAGAAATTGGATTGTATGTGTACTTCTTGGTTATTGAGTTGTTATTTTGTAGTTTGTTTGTTTTTTCTGTCTCTGAACAGTGACGCATTAGGTCTCCACCTTGTCCAGTTTCCAACCAGTAAGTTGAAATTCTATTGGTATTATAACAATAATATTCTTGGCTGTACCTTGCACCTAACCGAATTACTGTTGTGCCCATAATTAAAGCGAAGAACATCCTCAAGGGTATTACAGCTTTTATTCAATGATACTGCACATTAGTACCGTTTGAAAAGTGTTCCTCAGAGAAGTATACACACATCACAGCCCAAGCCCAATTTAATAGCACAGCAAAAGCCTTCTGAAACCCGCGTTTGTGCACAAGCAAATGAGAAGCATTAGCCCTCCTCATGATACCCACCATGGGCATGTCTGTGGACAAGAGGCTATTGCTGAGTTGTCACTGGCAGTGATAAACTCCACTTGGATCTGTGAAAATGCTGGCTTGTAGAGCTCAGTGTTGATGATCCATCCCTGCAAATTTTGTTTGTTATTATTACATTTTGAATTTCTTAACAATAAACTGGAGGCTCTCACATTCACATTCAGTCACACTGTGATGTCTTTGGGCACTTAATCCTAAACTGATGTATATCCCCTATTCCAGAGGCAGGCAACCATGTGCCAAGTGCTTCTCTCTTCCTCTCCTCTCGCTCACTTTGTGTTATACCTGCATTCTATCTTTGACCAGTAGATGGCAGCCTTACTACACGGTGCTATGGAAAGGAGCTGTCCGTTGTTCTGAATGGACGCTTTCAGTGACTGGCTGGCCTACAGACATGCTGACTGACCCGTAGGATTAACATAATGTTTGAAGGCATGCTGGAAAGGAAAATCAATCGATCTATCGATCTATCTATCTATCTATCTATCTATCTATCTGCTTATTTTTGTTCTAAAAAGAAGTTTCTCAGATGTGTGCTCTCTCCAAAGTACCGTCATGTCTGTCCTGAAAATGATACTCTCTTTAAGTGCGTATGCTGTTATAAAGACTCCCACCAGTAGATGTAAAAAATGATTTTTTATACATATAAAATGACTAAAGTAGCTCGATGCACAGAGAGCTACCAGCTTGATGGATGACTCATAGTAATGCTGTGAAATGGCTTCAACCCACACACACACAGCCACTGACTTAAACACACACGACACACACTCATGCTAAATGCAACACGACACTCAGGAATACGCTACACACATAAAGTTGTGTATGGCACACACGCACACACTCACACACACAGACACACTCACACACTCATGTCATGTACATTAAAGGCTGTCAAATCAAACTAACTTGTGTTGAAGCTACTGTTGTGGTTAATTCGTGCACGATGGATGGAGATTGGCATGAGGAACAAAAATCAGCGTGGATTAACACAGCGGGACGTTAGCAGCAAATCTTTTATAAAACCTTTTTAAAAATAAAAATTAAGACACCGTTTAAATCCTCTAATGGACGTTTGAAAAACAGTCGGTCTGAAATATGGTCTTAGGACACCTCAGGTTATTGAAGGGCTTCCAGGAGCCCCAACAAAATAAGGATAACGATTTTGACTTTTTATGGGATTCCACACTGTTTTCTTCCCACTTACAAGACATATATTGATATATTTCTGTGCAAAATCATATTTACTGAGGTGAATCAGATCACTGATATGTATCCATTTTGGGGGCCTATAACCTATATGATTTGTCTTTCCTTTGGATGAGTTTTCTTCATTGGGTGTTTAGGTAGGCAGGTGGGTGGAAGAGATGGGGAGGTGGGAGGGTTGGGAGATTGGCTGTTGAAGTGAAAATGTTTAACAACCCTCCGCTGGGCCATGCTGTATCGGACCCCATTTGCGGTGACACGTATCATTTGCATTTTCCTCTAACTGTTGCCGATGTTGGGCGCCTCAGCGGCTCAGTGGACTAAGTCTCTGCGTCTCCACGTCGTGTTCGGAGTGCTGTAATCTCGTTAGCGTGATCCCCTGCACCTGCCACCAGGGACCGGGGATCAATAACTGGCTCGTGGCTCTGTTTGGGGTGCATACACCCGCACCCACCCGCACACACACACACACACACACAGAATCAGAGTGGTGTTATATGCCGCCCTGATCAGTTGCCAAAAGATACAGTGTGTGTGTGTGTGTGTGTGGGTCTCTGTGTGTGTGCATGTGGATACATGCCCAAAGGGAGCGATGGGCACATTATTTTTGTGCCCATATCAAATCAAATGGTTTGAAAATGTACTTGCAAGCATAGTAATAACTGTATGTGTGTGTGTGCGTGTGTGTGTGTGTGTGTGGCAAACGGACACCCACAACATTACCTTTCTTACTTTCACCCCTCCCGCATCCCTCCTCTTTCTCTCCCCTTTTTCATATTTCAGTTGTTCATAACAGATGTTCTCTCTTTCTCTTTACTCCTCTTTCTTTCATTTGCCTTCTACCTGTCTTTCTTTTCCTCTACCTGCCTCCATCTTTTCTTTTCTTTTCCTTCTGCCTCCTTGCTCTTTCTCTCTTTTCCCTCTTTCTGTCTACCTCATCCCCCTTCCTTCGCTGTTTTTCTGCCTATTTCCTCCATCACTGCATCCCCCTTTCTTACCTCTCTTCCTTCATTCTTTCTTTTCCTCCTCCCTCTCTGTTTTCATCCCTTTTTCCGTCTACCTCTCCCTTTCTTCATTCCTTTTCCTCTCTTTCCACCCCCTCCGTCTCTTTCCCCCTTCATCACTCTTTCCTTCCGCTCTCCCTCCCTCCCTCTTCCCCATTTCTTTTTTCCTCCTTCCTCTCTCTGTTTATCCTTTTCCTTCTCCCTATCTCCAGTTTTCATCCCTGTTTCTCCTCTCCCTCCCTCCTTCCTTGCTCCCTCTCCTTCCCCTTCCTCCTTCTCTCG